>PVJX010000322.1:0-135689 GCA_004027295.1 Dolichotis patagonum
CTGATCTTATCTTCACTAATAGTAGCCCCAGGACCTCTTATTCGAGTGGGTTTTTGCGCTTTAGTTTCTTTCTGTGTTGTGAGAGTCTATCTCTCTCTGTTTGGGTCTCTCCAGGGTGTTTTATTCTGGCATTTGAGCTGTCTCTCTCAGAGAGGGTCTCTCTCCTGCTACCTACCAGTCCGCCATCTTGTCTCTTCTCAGCAATACCCGGGTTTAAACAGCAGGGCTTAAATAACAGAAATTATTGCTCACAGTGCTAGAGGCTGAGCATCCTAAATAAAGTGCAGGCCTGGCTAGTTTCTGCCTAGGCTCGTTTCCTGGCTGGTAGACAGCTCCCTTCCTGCTCTGTGCTGGCATCTGCTCTGGATGTGGAAAAAGAAAGCTCTTTGCTCCCTAGTCTTAAAAATACACAAATCCTATTAGATTGGGGCCCTAACCTTCTGACCTCATTTAACCTTAATTATTTCCTTAAGGACCCCGTCTTCAAATATAGCAACCATGTTAGTCAGTTCTCTGTGACTGTAACAAATAGCTAAGACCAATCAATTTATAATGAGAAGAAATTTATTTGGCTAATGTGTGTCCAGTCTATGAGCAGAGAGACACATTACTTTTAGGACTGTGGTGGGTGTACCTCACATCAGGGCAGGAGTTCAAGACAGAACCAAGTCAACATAATGCCCATTGAGGGTATGCCTCCAACCACCTATGAGACCACCTTATACAGTTCCTTTTATTTCCCAATAAGTCCACATTAGAGAAAAAGCCTTAAACACACGACATTTGGGGGGCATTTAACATCTAAACTGTATATCCTAGTTGTTTTCTCATTGCTTGGACAAAGTACCCAATATCCACAAGTTAAAGGAGGAAAGGTTTATTTTGGATCACAGATCATAGAAGTTTCAGTCCATAGTCTGCTGGCTCCAAGACAGAGGCGTATGGCTGAGGGGCACAGAAGAGGAGAATCCTTTCATGGCAAGGCAGGCAGGAAGCAAAACACCATATGGCATATGTCTCCTTGCAGTCCACATCCACAGTGATCCGTGTCTTCACACCAGGCTACATTTCCCAACATCACACCAAGCTATAGGCCTATCAGTGTGATACTGGATTATGTATGTGTGGTATAATCCAGTATCACACATCCCTAACTTAGTCACTTCCTATGAGTATATCCAGTTCCACCTATGAGTCCCTGCGGTTTCAGCGGATATTGCTATACAAACCATATCACTGCATTAGTGGTGCATACCTGTAATTCCGGCACTTTGGGAGGCTGAGGCAGGAGGATCATAAATTTGAACTGAACAACTTAGTACTTTAACAAGACCCTGTCTTAAAATAAAAGATTTTGAAAAGGGCTTGGGATACAGTTAATTCAATGCCTTTAGTTTCAATCTCCTTTACCACAAAATAAAACAAAAACTGAACTATAACTGTAAACTTGTGAGGAGGGATAGGGCTTCAACATATGAATAGGAAGGGCCACAATTCAGTCCATGCCTCTATTACCATATTCACCCAGCCTGTGACTCATAGCTACTACTTATAACATCTCCAAACTGGAAGCAACTCAAAGGAACTCAGCAGAAAAATGGATAACTCAACACTGTTCATACACATACAACAGAGTACTCTGCCTCGGTGGAAAAGAACAGGTTACAGCACAGAGGATCTGTTCTGGGCTTTCCCCTGAGCAGGATGTGAAGGAAGCAAAACAATAGGAGCCTCGGGAAGCTAAGAAATCTGACCTTTGCCAACAGTTGGTTCATTAGGACAAAGTCTAATTTTCCTTTCATATTTGAAGGTAAATTTCCAAGTCTTTGGGAACCTTATCTACACCTTCCCAATCCTCCCACTCTGGGGTAGAGAAGCCCTTCGCTAGTAGCAGGAATGTTTCCCAGCAGAGCCTTGTTAATATTAAACACAGCTTTCTTGAGGGATGAACTTGACTTTGCATTTGAACTTTCTATTATTATTCTTACTAAAAAACAATAGGGTAGCTCATTGGCTAGAGAAAAACAGTTGTTTCAAATTAGGTGTAATTTTGAATTAAGCCAATATTGGCTTAGCAGATTTTACCCAAGATGTTTTCCTATACATAGGATGTTTTACTAAGTCCTGCAAAGATTGTGACAGATTTCCATGTCCATAACTATTTGGGCTTATGCTTTGTAAAATATCAAAGTAAGTTTACTTTTTAACAGTTGTGCTGCTAGTTTAAGGTTAGCTTCCTAATGGAAGAAAGAGTTTTTATAAAAGTCATCTCTTTGGAGTAAGGAATCTTAATTCACCCAAATAATAGATCTGGAAGTAAAGGCAGCCAAAGCTTGAGATCTGGGATAACAAGCCAGACTGCTTGCAGCTTTGCAAAATGTGGCATTTCTCAGGCAGTGATCTGAGGCTTCCATTCCCAGAGGCTTCGTTCTGGTTTCTGTGAGTCTGGTTTCTATCCAGAGGCTCCACTGCTTAGTGTCCTGGTTTGCACTAGAAGAAAATTAAATTGGTCAGAAGCAGAGATACTTGGGGGATGAAGGGAAAATGCATCAACATCAAAGAAACTTGAGTTCAAGACCTGTATCTTCCCTGACTGGGTATATAGCCAGGAGCAAGTTATTTAATTTTTCTGAACCTCAGTTTTACCATTCATAAAGAGACACAATTCCTACCTCTGAGCACTTGATAAGAATCCAGAAATCCTATCTGTTAAGTACCTGGAATATAGGAGCTAATTCACTTAACAAATATTTGTTGAATACCTACATGTCAGACTCTTTTTACCAGATGAGGTCACAATGTGAACAAAGGAGCTCTGCCCATCTGGGGCTCAGAGTTGTTCAACAAATAATCACCATTCCAACAAACACATGAAAAGAGGCTCAGCATCGCTAATCACCAGGACGATGCAATCAAGGGGATAACATCTCACACGGTAGAACGTCTATTCTCAAGAAAAGGCATTGTTGAAGAAGTGAGGAAACCGGCACCTTGGTACACCATTGGCAGGAGTGTAAAATTGTACAGTTGCTTTGGAAAACAATGAGAAGGCACATCCAAAAATTAAAAATAGAAATATATGATCCAGCAATCTTATTTCTGGTATTCATCCAAAAGAATTGAAATCTGGGTCTTGATCAGAAATTTGCACTCCCATGTTCATTGAAGCATTATTCACAACTGCTAAGTGGTGGACACAACCTAAATTTTCACCAGTGGATGAATGGATAGAGAAAGTGTAATGGATATGTACAAAGGAGTACTCAGCCTTTAAAAAGAAGGAAATTCTGCCCTTTTGTGACAACACGGCTGAACATGGAGGACGGTCTGTTAAGTGAAATAAGCCAGATACAGAATGACAAATGCTGCTTGATCTCAGGTATCTAAAGTTGGACACAGAGCAGCAGGAAGTAGAATGGTGGTTGTCAGGGGATGGGGAAATGACAAACACACAGTTGCTTTCAACAGTATAAATTTCCAGCGATGCAAGGTGATTAAGTCCAGTGACCTGCTGGGTCACACTAGGTCTCTACCAACTGCCACCCATGTGACTGGCATACACAGGGCCCTAGGTTCAAGGCCAGTACCAAGCAAATACATAAACAAAAACAGTCAAAACCAGAAGAGATATCCCAAGACCATTGGGAAAGTTGAAAAGCGGGTCCCCACGCGTAGTTCCATCCTAGCTGCTTCTGTCCATGTCGCCTTATCACTGAAGTGCTAGCTCATAACATTCACAATCAGTGCTGAAGGGAGCCCCATCTTGCAGGGAAGCAGCCAGTAATCCTTTACACACTACCCTAATGGAGCACACCCGCCCCAGGGAGCTTAGCCCCTCGGTTTAGCTTCCTGAGCAGTGACCTCTCCCTTCTGATGTGCCTACAGGTGCTGAGTTTGGGTTGTCCCGGTGCAGGTGACTTCTGGGATGGTCTCAGGGCTGTGGCATTCATTGCTGCGGCCTGGAGGCAGGTATCATTACACCCAGCTGGCTATGTGTGCATGGGAATGTTTAAGTTCCTTATTAGACAAATCTTTCACTCTGCTCCACGTCAGCTAGTTTACCAACCACTCACAGATTGCTCTTTTGTTGTTTGTGTACTATTTCAAGGGACAGATCCTATACACTATTGTGCCTTACCTCACCCACCCCCTGGAAGGATTCAAAGGGGCAAAGAGCTAGGACAATCTGTCTACAGTGCAGATGACACTTCCCATAGACCGAGATCAGGCTCACGTTGCTGGACTTTGTTCTTCCCCTGTTCATCTCTCAGGCCATGATGTCTTCACTGGGTGCAGAACCCACAGCTCATGATACTTCTGGGGGCTCACAAAATTATTTTAATTTATTTTAGAAGCAGAAGTAACATATAAACTTTTAAGATTAAATTTTTGTTGTTGTTGTTCTTTTCAAGACAAGGTCTTGCTATGCAGTTTGGGCTGGCCGTGAGCTTACTTTGTTGCCCAGGCTGGTCTCAAACTTGCAGCAATCCTCCTGCCTCAGCCTCCTGAGTGCTGGGATTATAGGTATGTGCCACCAAGTCTGGCAAGATCTTAAACCTTGAGATAACACAAAAATATTTTATTTTTGTCTCAATCTAAAAAAATTGGAATTTTTAGTCTATAAAAAATCCACTAAGTGTCTCCTAAAATAAAAATTGAACACAATGTTGAAGTAATCAAAATTATTGCCAAAAGAATGTTCATAGACACGAGATGCTGCTCAGTAGTCCAGCATTAACCTAGTGAGCGCGAGGCCCTGAGTTCCATCCCCAGTGGCAAGAACAGACAAATGAAAGAAGAAAAAAGTTCAGACTGATGTTACCATGGAGGAAGAGATTTGTGAAAGTCATATTGTAGCCCAGATGTGATCAGAAAAGAAAAATGATCTCATTTGCAAGGCTTTCTGGACCCAGAACATTCAGAGACCCCACAAACAGCCAGAATTGTCCAACAAGGACTGAGGACTAACAACTTAAGTGTCACCTACAGTAAGCTTAGAATTTACCATTTTAGGGATATTATCTACTGAGGATTTCTTTTTTTTTTTTTTGGTAGCGAGGATTGAACTCACAACCTCACGCTTGCCAGGCAGGCGCTTAAGACACTGAGCTAAATCCCCGGCCCTCTACTGAGGATTTCAACAATTCAAAATAATCATCCAGTTTCACAAAAAGAGCTTAAGAAAGTACTACTCAACACTCTCTCCAACATCTCCTTGTACATCTCCCTTTCTTAATTAATTAATTAACTCACATGTTAATGAATCATTTTCAACAACCTTACCCAAACATTGTTTTGGATATTTTAAATGGCCTTTATTTTTGCATCTTCAAATTACAGTCAGAAAAACAAGTTTTGGCAGCTCGAGGCCTGATTTAGGTTCCCACCATGTTAGTTTTTGTTTTGTTTTGCTTTGGTTTGTTTATTTATTTTTAAAGACTAGGTCTTACTGTGTAGTTCAGACTGCTCTGGAGCTCATTTTGTGGCCCAGGACGTCCTGGAGTTGTTGCAGTCCTGCCTCAGCCTATTGAGTGCTGAGATTACAGATGTGCACCACCGTGCCTGGCTCCCAAGCATGTTTGACTCCCTTCTAAGTTGCACCTGAGGTCTCAAGGGGCTTAGTCTCCTAAGGCAGCCATGTTGGGCTTTTATTTATTTTTTTGAAACACATATTTTGTATGTTCAGACATAATTTGAAGGGCAATTTCACAATCAGACTTGATTGTGTTGGCCCCTGTGCAAACACCCACTCTGTCCTCAGAAAGTGGTCTAGGAGCTATTTAGTTGAGAAACACAGAAAACAAAGCTTTCCCACTGGACATAGAATCCTGCAAAACCTGGCTGTAAGTAAACAGAACAATGACTTGAAGGCCAGCGCACTTGATTGGACCACTGGGTCCACTCACCCAGGGATTTGAGTGCCTGCTGTGTGCTAGGGGTCGGTCGTTTTGCTGATGCTGGGGCCTGAAACCCAAATGGGATCCAGTCTTGGCTAATGAGGACAGCCATCTGGTCTTGTGTCCCATATCCCTCACCCAACCTGCTTCAGAAGTGCCCTGACTGGTTCCCTGCATCTTTCTTGAGCCCATTCTTCGCTTCCACAGAGTCCCCATAAAAACACGTGTGAGAATGCATCTCTCCGTTGCTCAGCTTGCGCCAGTTTTCCCCACCTCACCTGAAACATAGTCAGCTCCACATCATGATGTCAAGGCCTTCCCTCTCCATCTCTTAATCTTCTTGACAGCAAATATTTTGTCAATTTTGTTCCTAATTGTATCCATAGTTTATAGAATAGCACCTAGCATATTAGTAGTTGATCAATGAAATTTTATTTAGCAAATAAGTAACTAATTGAATGAAATCTTCGTGTAAAATGATCAAGCATATGCTACACAGAAATGGTTTTGTGAGAGCACAAAATCCTCTCTGCTCATAGAAATCAAAAAGACTGGGTCAACAAGGTCACTTTGCACTTAAGAGGTAGTAGCATTTGGGTAGTAGGTTTAAAAGAAAGAGAGATGCAATCAAGTGAAAGCAACAATATAAGCAAAAGACTGTCTCTGAGGACCTTCAAGTAGTCTGGGCAATAAGTTGATTGCAGTAGGGGAATAGCATGAAACCAGGTTGGAAATGTAGACCAACTTCCAGTTTACGCCAAGTCATGGAGTTTCTAGCTCTTCTTCAGATGATGAGGAGCTGTTGAAGGCTGTTAAAGAGAAGAGAAACACAATTATATTTCTGTCTTCTTCAGATGATGAGGAGCTGTTGAAGGCTGTTAAAGAGAAGAGAAACACAATTATATTTCTGTCTTCTTCAGATGATGAGGAGCTGTTGAAGGCTGTTAAAGAGAAGAGAAACACAATTATATTTCTGTTTTATGAAGACCTCTGTGGAAGTCCCATAAGGACAGACTAGAAAACATGGGACCCTGAGGTGGCAAACCCACCTTCACGGGTAGAGATAAAGATAACTCCCAGGTTATTCACGTGAGAAAATAAGTGAGCATTGGTGGACCTTGATGAGCTGGAGAAGTGTTGAGAGGGACAGGTTTTCAGGAGGTAGAAGGGGAATCAAAACAGACACATCACATTTAGAAAGAGTATTAAAAATATCCAAGTGAAAAATGAGGAGGGAGGGGGTTCTGGAATTGCTAGGTAAAGTTTGGGTTGGGATGTAAATTTGAAGATATTTGACATCTCAAGACAGATGAGATTACCCAGGGAGCTAACTATAGACAGGAAGGAGGAATCCAGGCCTGATCCTCATTTGCTCAAGGCACAGCAGTTGAGCAAACAAGGAAAAGAAGTCAGTGAAGGAGACTGAAAAAGAGCTGCCAGTAGAAGAGATTGGAGAGGAAAGCATCCTAAATGCCAAGAGAAGTTATTTGAAGGAGGAAGTGATGTTCATTGAGATGTACTGCTACAAGTTGAGAAAAATGAGACCAGACAATCTGGCATAGCCAGATAAAGATTTTTGGCAACCTTAGCCAGAGCTGTGTTGACAACTCGATGGTGACAAAACACAGGAAAGAATGGGAAGTAAAAATGTGAGAATTAGGCTAGCGATGCTCCTTCGAAGACCCTGACACTAGTGGAGTACAGAGAGAAGAGGAGAGAGCTGGAAGCGGACAGAGATCAAAGGTATCTTACGTTGTGTTGTTTCTGGTGAACAGTTGTGCGCACTTTGGAGTTACTCAGTAGAAATGAGGGCATTAATCATGTAGGACAAAGGTGGTGAGTTTCAGAAGTCGAAGCCTTGAATGAGCCTTTAATGAGCAGGAGAGATAGAAGTGTGTGAGTGGAGAGGTTGCTTTTAGCAATAGGCACAATGCCACTCATTGGAAGAAGAGAGAGTGAAACACAGAGCTAACAGACTTGAAGTGGGGTAGATTTGGTCTTCATGGGGGGAGTCCGCTCCAGTTTTTATTTTTTCAAGAAAAAATTAGCTGAGCATGAGAAAGTGGAAGAGTGTTAGGCTTTTGAGAAGAGAAAAGGAATGAGGAACTAGTCACAAGATCGACAGAGAAAGTTGGGCAGCAGATACATTGGAATTGCCAGGCAATGGTGAATGCCCACCTGAGATACACAGTCCTTCATTTAGAGTGCAATTGGTCCATGTGGTAATTGTGTGTATAACTTCATCTACTTTAGCCAAATGAGGAGAGGCATGAAATAGGAAAGACAACTGATGATGGTTTGGTAGAGGAGACATCACGGGGTTGGTAGTCAAAGAGCTTAACTTGGTCTGCATTGGATTGGGAATAGATACAGAGAGATACAGGTGAAGCCAGCAGATAACAGTTGAAAATAAGGAGCTTATGTTGTAGATAGCATAGGGATGCCATTTGGGAAAGAGGTGCTATCACTGGGAATCATTCAGTGATGCAAAACACATTTACTTGTGTGTCCAAGGTGATACTTTTTAAACAGTGGCGAACAGAAGACAATCTCTGCCTCTATACTGATGAGAACTGTGTAGTACAGATGAGTGATTTCCAAAGAAGAAATGTGTAGCCCAAGGGATGTTTAAGATGAGCCTTTGCAATGTGGATAGAAAATATTTGCACTTCTACTTATATTTTTATCTTTATTAATATCTATTTTTATACCTCACTAATTTTAAAATATGTTAATATGTGTGTATATAAAACACATACAATTATGTAAATAAAAATGTTTATGTGGAGTGATAAATACTGGAAAATTAATTACTGATGGCAATGCTTAATTAAAAACATTTGGAAACCATTATCCACATGCAGATAGAAGCAAAAGAAGAGGGAGTTATAACGAGTTCCCCAAACTGACATGGGCAAGGACACAGATAAGAAATCAGACTCACTCTTACAGAGCACAGCCTCTAAATTATCCCATCCTGTGTAGGGAGTTAAATTCCTAAGTGATGAGCCTTCCAGAAATGAGACAGAATAAAAATAGCGAGAAAACTGTGTACTGAGTGTGCTGTCACAAGAAGAGGCTTCCATGGGACAAGGGGGGAACATTGAGCAGAGGCGAGATGCCCAGTGGTGAGGGTAGCAGCGCAGCAAGGTATTCGGTGGGGCCCCACAGATTATGTGTGAAAATTGGACCATGTGATCTCAACTGCCTTGTAACTCTGAGCACCGAAGAGTATGTGAAGAACAAGCTGAGAACTTGGACTCCTGATCCGTCTTTATACAAGGAGTTGGACTAAGGGAGGGTGATTCATAGCCTTGAATCTGCAGAGGGGCGGTGGTGGCTCAGATTGCAGTGAAGGGAGAGCTAAAAGATGTGTCAGCATTTCCAGCTTGCTTCGTGGGAGAGAGCGCCTGAGGAGCAGATGTGAACATGTTGGTTTTTGTGGTTGGTATTTTCCTACAGTGACTCACTAGGTCCCCGTAGCCTGATGAAAATCATGGACAGGAGCCCAAAATAGTGGAAAGTTACTCCACGCACAGTCATCTTATGTTGGCAGATAAGGAAACTGGAGCTCAGGGAGGGTATATCAGAGTTGCCCAGTTGAGTATGGTGGAGCTGGAACTCAGAGCCAGGACCGCCTGCCTTAAGATGTCTGCTACATGGTGAATTTTAAAAATAACTTTAGGTGAAACACAAGCTGCAGGTGGGCAAAGACTATAGAATGCATTTCTAAGGATGCAGTTCAGCTACCATAACACAGAGCCAAGAATCACCAAAACCAAATAGCAGTTTCAACACGTTTGTTTTCTCTCACACACATAACTATGTCTGAGGACTCCTGGCTCCGTTTGGGAAAAGAGGGCTGTGCAAGGGCATCATAACCCTGTAGCTCCAGGGGATGGTATAATGGTTGATACACTTTGTCAACCTGAGACGTTTAGAAGCTTACCTAACTCAGCAGTTCTATATTCTAGGGAGTAGAGGACATGCCCTAGGGTGGCTGTTTATGCTCTAGGATGTTGTAATAGTTGATTCATCCTGTCAGTTTGAAAAGTTTAGAAGTTTAACTAAATGACTCAGCAGGGCACCAGGATCTTCTCCTTATAAACATCCTGAGCCTGTGCAAGAGGAAGGCACAGAGATGGTATGAGTGCTACCCCCTAGGGTGGGTACTCTGCATACAGTGTAAGGGAGGACAAGAGGCTTGCTCACTCCCTTTTGTTCTTGTTGCTTTTGCTCTCTTCCACTGCTATGAAGTGTTGTCCTTCTGCCATGGCATCCTGCTTTGGAGCCAGCTGATTATGGACTCAAATAGTGAGCTAAATAAATCTTTCCTTCTTTAATTTTGAGTGTTGGGTATTTTGCTTCAGCAGCAAGAGAAAAGTAACTAAGACAGATGGATGAAAGGGAATAAGCACCAGTCTGATATCAACTAGTCCATATTATGGGCTGAATTGTGCACCCTCCATTCATTTGTTACAGTCCTAACCACAAGTATCTCAGAACTTGACCTGAGTTAAAGATACAGATGCTCTGAGACTTCCAGTGGGATTACATCCTGATAAATCTATGGTAAATTGAGTGTATTATGTTAAAAATGCATTTATACGCCAAACATCCTAGCTTATTTAGCAGCACAGTGGACGGTAAAGTACTGGTTGTTTGCCCTCATGATTGTGTGGCTGCTTACGCCATGAACAAGTATCATGCTATGGATCACTAGGCTGGGAAAAGATCAGAATTCAAAGTATTCTTGTTACTGAATGCAAATCACTTTCACTTGTAAAGTTGAAAGTTGTAAGTGAAAATATCATGAACTGTGGACCATACATAGAGGTAATAAGGTTAAAAGAAAGCCATGAAAGTAGATCTTAATTGCAGCATGACTGCCATGAAAGTAGATCTTATTTGCAGTATGACTGACATGAAAGTAGATCTTAATTGCAGCATGACTGTTCTTATTGAAAGAGGAGATTCAGAGACAGAGATACACAGAGAGAGCAACATGTACAGGGAAGGCAAAGATCAAGGTGATGGTTTATATGCCAAGGAAAGCCAAAGATTGCCAGCAAAGTAAAGTTGAGGAAGAGACATGGAAGAGGCCTAAGAAGGAAACAGTCCACAGAAGGAACCAACGCAGCCAACCCTCTGCTCTTGGACTTCTAGCCTCCAGCACTATGAGCCAATGCCTTTCTGTTTTTAAGGCACCCTCTTTGTGGTACTTTATTGTAGCAGCCCTAGCAAACTAATATATCTGCATCACGCAGGTGATGAACAAGCCAGCACCTACTAAAGTGGCTGGAACATACTAAGTGTCAATACATATTTGTTGGATGTGTAAATGAATGCATGAACAAATGGTTCTAAACAAATGATCAGTCTCTCCTTTCACTTTCCCTCTCTTCCAGAATTTTCTTTCTGTGGTACACAGTACTTTATCAGAGAACAAAGGAGGAGAGAAAGTTCACAAGAGCAGGATGAATCAACTGCCAGAAGTAACCTTCAGTTCCTAGAAACTCTCAGCTGCAGGAGCCCAGGGTCATGGCCAGGCCTGCTATGTTGAGGAAAATTTGTCCAGGAGGGTAGAAAACCTATGGTTTATTATTCTGACTAAGAACATATTCATGTCTATATATTGATTTAGGCCTTAAAATTAGCAAAAAGGTTTAAAACAGTGGTGGCAGACCTGTGGCATATGTGGCACAGTTGGCTCTTTGCTACCATAGAGAACTCTAAAATGTTTAAAATATGTTTGGACTATTTGGAGACCTTGGGTAAGTTCTGAGGTGTATTTGCATAGCAGTTTGTTATTGAACACATGTCAGAGATTCTGAGGAAATATAACACATTTGTTTCTGGTGCCTTTATCTCCACAGTCTCTGCAACACTTGCTTTGTAAACACCATGTGTTGGAGAAGAAATGCTAGAGACCTTGCTACTCCACTCTTTCTAATGCGTTCATTTGCTTTGCAAGCTTCCCATTCCAAGTCTTTATTTAATTCTCATCTCTGGAAGAGCTCCTCTGTTCAGTTCCTTGGGAGCCCTTCTGTTTAAGGCACTGTACTTGTTAGTTTTCTGCTACTGTAATAAAATACCAGTGGCTGTGCACTTATAAAAATGATTTATTTAAGTTCTAGACGTTCAGGACAGGATGCTGGCGTCACCTGGCTCTGGTGGGGCATTGTGAAAGGAGTGTACATGGAAAGAGAAAGGCCCTGGCAAGACAGAAGCTATAGAGACAGACAAGGGGGCAAACAATGACCTCCCACTATACACACCTCCCAAAAATCCTACTACCATGTGACACTGCCACACTGAGAGTAAAGCTTCTGACCCGTGAGCCCTTGGGGATTGCACGTAAACCATGTCCACACCCCAGTAGGCACAACCCCTCCTCCTCACCCTCAACCCAACCTCATATGCAGCCAGCGCAGCTCCTCCTACACAAGCCGCAGAAGTCGGCTGTCTTTCCTTCCCCACCCAACCCTGCTGTATCTGCAAGGTGCTAAATCATGTCTCTCAGGATTGGACATGCAAAAAATAATGTAAAATCCAGACACCAATGAATTGGAGGAGGTGAGGACTTGCTCCGTGTTATTAGGAACAAGAGGTTTGTCCCCTGCAGTGCAGAGTAGGACAGTTTCATAATAAACATGTGCATGTCTCTTGTTCAGAGAAATGTGAAGTTCAATCCCAGGAAAACCCTAGAATATATGCACCACATGGGAGTGAGCCTCCTTCCGTTCAGTGCCTTTTACAACTGGCCCCTCCATGCTAGGACTTGTGTTCAGTGTGGTCATATATGTATGTCGGTAACTACGGAAACGGTCAAAACCCATAATTGATCTTGAGCAGCAAAAAGAACATTCAGTGAGGATCTTGCCCTTGGATTGGAAGCAGTTGTGGTAGACCTGAGAAGAAGGGAGAGAAATGAGTGCTGGGAACAGACAACCTATCCATCTTGAGGCAGTTAATGAAGAGAGGGAAACCAATTGCAGAGCTGCCTGAGCCCTCACGGCTGCACAATCACCCACTTAGAAAAGGGGTGTTGCAGGACCTTCATTGGGGTGCAGAGCATGGAAGTCTTGGATCTCTTCCTCAGTGTGATTTTCTGGACCTGAATCACACGTTCCCCAGCTCAGGAGTGAAATGACAGGAAACCTCTGTCCTGACTCACTGAGGGAAAGTGCAATTTGAGCTTTAAAAAAATGCTCTGATGTGCATTTTTTAAAAGTTTTATGCCTAGTGTTGAATTCATTCATATTCTACAGCTCATGATGAATTATTTTAATTTGTCCTTATAAGCCTTTTATTTGTTCCATTTTTTTCTTCATTTCTCTCCTTTTGTCTCCCACACTCTCTTTGCCCTTCCCTTCCACTATCTACTCTATTACATTTCAGTAAGTTATATAGCATGTCAGAAGGCGGTAAATTTCAAAACTATTTCCCAGGGAACCATGTGAGCACACATCTGAAGTGGGGCGTGGTCATGCAGATACCTGAGGCAGAAAGTTCTAGGGAGAGGGAACAGCCACTGCCAGGTGAAGGAATCTGACCAACACCATCCTGATCAGAGATCCCTCTAAAGCTCCTCCCAGAACACCTCCCAGAACAGTTGCACATGGGGACTCCAAACACTATCAGCCCTGCTTTTGACAGTAGCCACTATTCCCTGTGCTTGCCTGAGTCTCATCCTTGGGACACTATTACCTCATGTGTTCTCTCAGCCCTGTTCTTGGCGGGCAGCTTCAACCCACTTTCACTGAACTGCACCCTCTCTATGCCCAAATAAAAGACCCCAGACCCTGTACAAGAGAATCTGTTCTGGTCTCTAGTGCCAGAGTGGTCCTTCTCAGGTTTGTTCTGAAGTAAACCTGTCCTGCTGAGCTGACATCTTTGCTTCTTCTTTCCTTTTTTTCCTAACACCAAGTCTGAGATTACAGGGTGCCTAATACACGCAAGGTACAGCCTTCAGGCTGAGTGGAACAGCACAGGCAAGGGAGGAGGCAGGTCATGTAAGGCCCAACAGGTCATTTAAAGGACCTTTATTTTGACATTCAATAGGTAATTATTGGAGATTTTGAGCAGAACAATGTCATGATCTTATTTATGTTTTAAAAGGGTTGTTCTGAGCTGAGCAAGGTAGTGTATGCTTATAATCTCAGCCACCAGGGAGACTAAGGCAGAAAGATTGCAATTTCAAAGCCAGCCTGAGAATTCAGCTAGACTCTGTCTCAAATTAAAACTTTAAAATGGTTGAGAGATGTAACTCAGTGGTAGAGTACTTGTCTAGCATGTGTGGGTCCTGGGTCCAGTTCCCAGAAACACACACACACACACACACACACACACACACACACACTTAAAATCACTCTGGTTAGGCTGACATTCTGGCTCCATTAAAAGTGAGGACAAAAATGGAGATTCTGCCTAGGAGTGTGTTATAATGAAGCAAATAAGAGAAATACTAGATGAGACCAGGATGGGAATGATTATTCTTTGGGCAAATTTCTAATTTAAAGCTGTTAAGATTTCTCGAAATTTCTGCTTCTACTTAGGATGTGGAGAACCACAAGAGAACATGGCACTCATATTGACAGTGGGGAAAACCTGGATAATCTACAAAAATAATGGTTTCCTTGATCCCTTCATAAAGCTGAGGTATTAAGGCAACCAAAGAAATTGAATTCCATAAAGTGGCAAGACACTTTCAGGAGAAATGAGATACACAGACTGTTTCATTTTTGGCAATGCACAGAAAGAAAAGATGACTGCTGAAGACATGAGTAATGAGATGTACTGAAAATTTAAAGAATTTCCCAAAGACTTAGCGTGGGCTAGCACATCAGGAATGCAGACACAAGGAGAATTCTCCCTCTCAGGTTCTTTTGCATGGACTTAACAGGTGCTCCCAAAGGCTGAAGGCAAGGAGGAAACCAAAGACAGCACTGCTCAGTGACCCTGTAAGGAAAGAAGGGAACAAATGTCCCTGGAGAACAGAAGGGAAGTACTACATGCTTTCCTTAGCTCTCACTCATACAAAGCTAAAGTCTTAAGTCACTGGAGGAAAATGCAGTAAAATCATCTTTTGCCAAGAGCTCCATGGGTTACGTACACGTAAAACCTGTCTGTGCTAGGTGAATATTCAAGCCTCCTTCTTGCCCCCCAGTAACTAGATAAAGACCACTGCTTCAGGAGGGAAGGGTGGAAACATAGCACATCTTCCCCTCAATGAGAAGCAAGAAAGCCTTTTGGCCCTAGGACCTTACACCAATGCAAAGCAGAGGTCTGCTACCACTATGGAAGGTATAGGAAATTCTTTCCTGCCCAGAGCATACATCAATAGGAGAAAGAGTTTGGAGCCATGAGCAGTGGGGGAAGATAAAGAGCAGATGTTCAGAGAATGCTAACTCCACAGTCAAGGTGCACAGTCTCTACCTAAGGCTGAGGTTAAACTAGAAGAACTCAGGATCTCCTTCCTCATTCGCCAAGAACTGAGCAGCAAGCAGGAAGAGAGGGACAAGAACGCTGAAAGGGACTCTCTCCATAGCTCAGGCACACAAGGATAGCAAGATCTGAGGGTGGAACAGAAACATAAATAATTCTAGCTCCCAGAGTCTTCCACTAAGCAAAAGTTAAACATACACCAGAAGAATTTGAAGCCTTTGAGGCACTGGAGGTTATAGTAGGAACAACAAAATTCAATCTAACTCAACTCCTCCACACTAATGGCAGACACAAGAAGAAGCATGCCTATTTCTGGGCACCAATACCATTTATATTAATCACTACTATTCTTCCAACACAAGTGCCTGGCATTCATTCAGAAAGCAAGACACTGGAAATCAAGAGATGAGGGAGTTATTGTTAAAAAAATAAAACAATCAACAGAACTGGCTCAGAAATGATGAAGGAATGGAGAATGGGATAAGTCTGATTCCTTGAACTGTTATAGGTCATTTCTAAAGGCTGGATAAGGGATCTTGATTACACCAGTACAAATATTTGCTCTGAAAAATATTAGGATTCTGCAACATGGAAGAATGAGGGAACAATTAGGATACAAACAAAAGCAGCAGGATTGTGAAGGAACTGATAGTGAACTACTGTTGGAAAATGTTCACACACCTCAGAAGAACTCTGCTCTTATCACAAATGTGTGTGTGTGTGTGTTACAGTAATAAAGGAGGATTCGCTACAGTGACACCAAAACCATATCACACTTTTCCCTGAACTGAGTCAGATCTCATTATACAATGGCCACAGATTCAATAAACTCCAGGAAGAAACAGGCTGAGAAAAAGATCCAAAAGGAAAATGAAAGGAAGCAGAAACACGAGGTAGAAAGGGGATCAAGATAAACATAGGTACAGGGAGAAACAAGATGACTGAAGATACAACAAAGGTAGGAAAAACTGAAGAGGTTTAGCAGAACTAAAACCAACTTTGGTGTCATTATAAGATATCAATTATGATGTTACTGCAGATAACTGAAAGCTTAATTACTGCGGCTTACACAAGCAGTCGCTTTATTTCTCATAAGATAAAATTGATAACTTCCTAGTTGCTGGCATAGACTGAGAATTTCAGCACTGTCGGGTTCAGCAGTGGTTAATTCCGATGGTAGCTGACATAGGCTCAGTAGTTCAATAGCATCAAGGACAGACAACTTCATTGTTGCAAGGTGACTACACAGGTCTGGCCATCACTTCCAGATTTCAGGCAAAAAGAAGGGAGAAGATGATGGGGCACTGCCAGCCATCTCCATCTCCTCTGTCAGGTAAGCAGACTCAGTTCCAGAACCTCCCTTTCCTTTAGGGAAGAATGAGCACTTCATGTCTAAAGACGGATGCAACAGCAAAGCAGGCATTTCCCAGGGTCTATTTCTTCTGCAAATAAAATTCAGATTCTCTTAGTAAGGAATAATGGAGTGCATGATGTTGGATAGATAATATCAACAAGTCTGCTCTGTGAATGTTAATCTAGGTGATGTATGCAAAAAAGGCTAATACCACATCTCACAAATAATGGGTGTGAGGTTTTTAAAACCTGAATAGAGAGAACTGTTTTGGAATGGGGAGGTAAGATGCACACTGTACGTTAGAGGTCAAGCTCCCACACTCCAGGACTAACAAATGGAAAGTTTACACTTGATTTGTGAATCCTTAAAATACTCAGCAGAGACACTACCGTTCATTTTAAGAGTTCTATTAACAGTCAGAGCGGGTGGTTATCCATGTATCTTTAATGGATGGAATGGTTATTGTAAACTGGAAAGAAAGAAACTGGGCCAGATGCAGAGAAATAGCAACTGTCACAGGAAATAAGCAAAGCAGAGGTAGCCCCCGTTGTGAAGAGGACTTTGAGAGGTGGAAGATGAATAGTGCACAGAGCCTGAAAGTGCACTGTACACACACATGTGCTCTGTGTAAATACCTCGCAGGCTGCCAAGCCGACCTCAGAGTCATGATATAGGAAGGGTTTCCATACATCCAGACATGAATTATCTCGCCATATCCTTTCTATCAACTTTGAAAAATTATTTCAATAACATTAACTTTGTTGCTTTTAAGACATTTTAAGGATGTTTTAGAGTCTGTTTCTACAGAGTTTAAGCAAAAAAAGGAATAGATGTAAGCCCTGAGTTCTTTATCAAAGATAACCAACCAGTATAATGAATTTAAATTCCTTGTGAAATCTTTCCCATTCTCTCACATTCCTTTTTCTGCTATTTTTGAAGATAAGAGTTGTAAATCATGATTTTAATTGCTCAGATATTAGTCAACTTTCTCTTACTAAGGCAAAATACCTGAGATAATCAAATTAGAAAGAAGAAAGGTTTATTTTGGCTTCCAGTTTCAGAGGTTTCAGTCCACGGTCATTGACCCTATTGCTTTAGGTCTGTGACAACACAGTACATCACAGTGGGAAAGTGTGACAGAGAAGACCTGTTTCTCATGGTGGCCAGGAAGCAAAGCAAGAGAGAGGAAGGTGGCCAGGAAGCAAAGCAAGAGAGAGGAAGGGGCCAAGACCTGATATCGCCTTCAAAGGAAATGACCTTGAAGTCTCCTAGTGACCTTACTTCCTTTCAATAGGCCTATTTCCTAAGGGTTCCACTACCTCTCAGTAGCACCACAGCACACGGGCTAGACATGGGGAGATAGCTCAGACCCAAACTATATCATCTGTCCTTTTCTGGGCAGACATTCTGAATCCCCGGTACCATCTCTTTCCTATCAAATGAAAGACAAATGCATATATTTAATGGAGATAATCTTGGCTCAAATAATTGTTTATGCAATCAATATCCAATTAGGGATCTTAACTGGGTTGCAAGACAAAAAAGGATGTTTAAAAGTAATTTACTTCATTACAGATAGATTATTAAGTGGCATTACCACATAGTTAAAGCAAACATCATAGCCAATTACAAACATGTTAAGATGCTTCTCCTTGAGTTACCATCTTTAATTTACCCATAAGCAGTGTTGTATGATTTTTGGATGCATTAGTAAAGACCCTCAAATGACAATAACTTGGTAGAAGATTCTGCAATCTCATGAAAACATTCAGGAAAGTGGTCCAGGACTTGCATGGCAACTGCATAGCCAACATGAGCCCAAGCTCCTTCTAATTTTGTCTTTTCATCCTCACATGTGGCTTTTATCTCATGTTTGTTGTAACAGAACACCACAGACTTGGTGGCTTAAACAACAGAAATATATTTTCTCACAGTTCTAAAGGCTGAATGTATAAGGCCAAAAGTTTCTGAAGAGGGCTCTCTTCCTAGTGTGCATGCTCCTGACACCTGATCCTTCTCTCCTTATAAGGCACCAACCCAACTGGGTGATGGCCCCACCCTTGTGACCTCATTTAACCTCACCTATCACACCCTACTTTCAAATACAGCTGTAGTGGGAGTTGGTGCTTCAACATACGAGCTTAAATATAGGAACACAATTCATTCACTGGCATACAAGAGTTGCTCTAGCTGCCACCATCATATACACATTCCACCCACCAGACAGGGAAGAAGGCAGTAAAGAACACACTTCTTCCTTCGTTTTTTTTGTTTGTTTGTTTTTTGTTTTTTGTTTTTTTTTTAAATTTTATTTAAAGAGAAAAAAGCAAAACAGAAAAAAGGGTAGAAATAATACAGAATTTCAAAAAAATTAAGAAATCACTACTTGATAAATTACATACTGTCTTCTTAGAAATAGTTGTTCATGTGACAAAATTAAGGCATACAAAGTGAAACAGTGAGGCTGCAAGCAGTTCTGTTCAATGATCCAACAAAAACTTGGTAATACGGTTATCAATCCCACACACTTAAACATACATGCAGTTATATCCTTTAGCGCATTTTCTTTTCCTCCTTTTGCTTTTTAAGTACATTATCTGTTTAGTTATATCATGTTTCAGCATGCTCAGTATCTTTATTGATCTGTTTTGCTGTTATTTCCTTTTTAATCACCTTACATAATGCTGTTGTTTTGTTTTTGAGTTTCTTGTCATCCATGTCACATGGATCGGTTTTGATGGAGTTGGGAGTTTTTGGAGGTATTTTGCTACCTTGTTTTCTCATGTTCTATTGTTTTATTTTTATTTAATTTTCATTAACTTGGAGGTAGTAATATACAACAAAACAGGATGGAATAAAGCCAATTGAGACAGTATAGTGAAATTGGCACAGAACATCACAGCAGGTCACCAGGACAACAATAATAGGCACCATTGTATATCTCCTTATCTTCACAGTAGTTGTTCTTCTATTAGGTACAGCAAAATCAAAAGAAATACACAACATTATAGAACACATCAAAACACAATATTGAATAGAGCAACACTGATAATCAGGACAAAGCAAAACATCGATAAAAATATCTGACTTCAGAGATAGTAGAAGGAAACTCCCCCCATTTGCTGTACCACATATGGTCACCTCCCAAGACATACCCAGATCCCTGGATCCCAATTTTTAGCGGGGGGGGGGGATATGATATGTTTGATTCTTAGCCCGCGCCCCAGTAGGCAGCAGGCTGGTTACTGGTTGGCTCAGCGCCCTAAGTTCCAACATGGCACGGATCTCAGGAAACGCTGTTGCTTCTTGTTTCCCCGCCCTGGGGTGGCTGCGGCTTCCACATTTCTTCCTTTGAATGGCCAACAAGAAAATGCATCATTTCCAATCAAATTTCATTGACCAGATCCTAATAACATGGCTAACTGCAAAGCAGCCTGGAAAATAGATTCCTTGGCTAAATTTTCATGAACCTGACTTAAATGTCTATTCAAAAGAAGAAGAAAAAACTTAGAAACAATTAGTAGTCTCTGCTCCAGATGGAAATGTTCTATTTCCTGATATAAACATGTCCTGGAAAAAGCCTCACCAACAAGCAGCACCATGCAAGGGCCACTACTGGACTGGAACAGACAGACCCCAGCCCCTCCGACACTCAGGCTGGCAAACAAGAAGTATACCCACACACACCCTGCTGTAAGCAATTGGCTTATCTGGAGAAACACAGGCTGTGATGATAGCTATCAAGGTGAAATGCAATTGGATGCCTGTGGTGCTTTGGTATTTCACTAACATTGCAGGTCTAGGGCCAGTGGTCTGATCATAGGATCAGAGGATAGCAGTATGCAGTGTGACATCTAGGGGGAATCTCCTTCTGAGGGTTGCAGCCATTGTTGATTCCCTATGGTCTTGTTTTGGAAGTCCTATATTGTTTCCATTGTTTTTGTTGGGTTGGGTTTTATTCTCTTTTGTTTTGTTTGATTATGTCAAATCCAATGGCAGGAGTGGGTATTTCAAAGATAGCAACATATATTATGGTAGCAATTTTGGATTTACTATTGGCTTTTTTTGAAATTCTTTATTGCATTCATTGTTTTGTTTTTATTGTTTTTATTCTATTCTGTCCTGTTTGGTTTTCACTATGTCCGAGGGTATCTACAGCTATTTTGAAGACACCAAGACGCATTATGGTGGCTATTATTGATCTCATAATGTTTTGAAGTCCTGTATGTTTTACAGTGGTTTGTTTTGGTTGATTTTATTGTTTTATGCTCTTTAAAATAAAGAAAAAACTTATCCTGCCCATATCTTCATTATTATTATTTGTACTACCTTGCTCTCCTTGGTAGCTCTTTGCTTCTTCACACCAGTGTTGGTTCCACTCAGGGCTCCCATGGAAGAATGTGGTACAGTCTTACGCTAAGAGATCCTTTACGGCCGGCACCCATAGGAGACCTGGAGGCAGCATTATACCTAAAGCCACTCTGTCCTCTCTGCAGGAGATAAATACATGAGGGGGTGATGTAACTAGCACTCAGGGTAATTAGAGGAGAATGCAGGGTCATAGAAAAAAAATGTTCACATGGAGACTTTAGAACATTTTGTGTGCTGTTAGGAATGATAACCTCTGTCCTAGTTTTTTAAATTCTCAACAACAGCAGACCTTTTGTGGAGGAGAGGACGTTCAGAGCTTGTTGACTTCCTACATTATTTCTCTCTGAGCAATAACTGACTCTGGACCCCTGCTTCGTGTCTCTTGAAAGTGGAATGTCTTCCTCTATCAGCATTGCCTACAAAATTGTGCAATTTCCTGCCATTCCTATCATAACCTAACCAATTTGTGCTTTGGGGGTACTTTCCCTGTTGCTTTAAGGTTTTCCCAAAAGCCTTATCTTAGTCTCTTCCTCATGCACCCCTCTGTGGGAACACACTGTTTCAGCGCTCCAGGAACATCAGGACAGGGAGATAGATTTTAGCAAATGTGAAGAAAAGTCTAGAGAGGGAGGGAACGGAGGGAAGGGAAAAGAAGGAGAATAAAGAGAATTAAGATACATTAACTGCATGGACCTACTCTCTAAAAGGAATGTAAATATTATGCACTGCAAACATGTACAGCATGAATTAAAAAATGGTCATGAAAAAAGTGCATCTTGTCACATTGGCCTCATTTCAATGAATGTTTATTGATTGCTACTCTAGATCTTACTTGATATAAATATAAAAGATTACAAAGTCTGGTATAGGCCTAAGAGATGACCACTCATTTTCCAAATAAGCAAATTGAGGGCCAAAAAAAAACCATCTTGCTTTAGGTCATGAGGCTGTTTTACAGAAAACCTGCCGAGTTTTCCCACTTCCTGGTTTCATTATGGTTTATACTTTGACTGGAATAATGAGAGAGAAACTATCAAATGATTGGGCATCTTCTCTGAGCCAGGCATTGTGTTTTCAGTATGTTATGTGATCTGCATTATCCCCCTAAAAACTAAGATTACTCTGTGAGAATTCAACCGAGGAAAAACCACACAAAATTTATCCAAGAAGATACATGTGAAGTCTATATGGAGGCATGCACAATGATAATTGCAATGTAATTATTTATAATAGCAAAGACTATGAATAACATAAATGCCCAATAAAGGAGAATAGCTAATTATATTAGTTATTTATATAGTGGATTTTTTTCCAAGTATTTGGAATAGAACCCAAGACTTGAACATGCTAGGCAAGTTGTATTTCCAGGTTAGTGGAAACTTACACAGCAGTAAAAATCAATAAACTGGAAATGTAAACATCAGTGTGGATGAATTTTACAAGCCTAACAGTAAAGGAGAAATCAAGTTGTAAATTGGTACATCTGGTATGATTCTGTTTTGTCAAAATTTAAAACACACAAAATAATACTATGTTTATAGATGCACACATATGTAGTAAAGCATACCCAGGTGTGAAAGTAATAAATACAAATTCAGTTTCCTAGAGATGATGACTCACACCTAATGCTCAATATGTGCCAGCAATCTGCCGGTATCAGCTCATTTGTTCCTCATCACTATGGCCCCAATTCGCAGAGGAGAAACTGGACAGAGAGATGTTAAATAACTTTGCTCCATAGGGATTTAGTGAAAGCTCCTTTGTAAGACCCCAGAATCCCGTAGGGAGCAGGGTAGACAGTGCATACATCCAAAGCCTCTATGTAACTCAATGTTTTTTAACTTTCGTGACTGTGACACCTTGCTTTATCATAACACTTACTAACTTCCGGTAGCACCAGGGCTCTAGCTACAACGATTTCAGTAGAAGCACTGCTGCCCCCTAACGAGAAATGCTCAGTTGTTCACATCTGAGTTCTGCTGAGCACTGCACTGGCAGTCAGGAGGGGACTTGGAAGGAGAGACAGGCTGTGCTCATCTGGACACTGTAGAAAAGGGCTGCCTTGATCCACATACTCCACTTCCAGTAAATGAAGCAGCACCCACTCCATGGGGCTATCATGGTTAGATAACATTAACCTCTAAGATCACTCAGCAAATTCCTGGCTCTGTTCGAGGCTCATCCAGGAATGTTCTTCCTATCACTGACCTTCTCTGCAGATTTTCCAATTAGCAAGAGAAGTTATGGTTCTTACTGTTTGCGAAATTGCATTCGAAAAGGCGAAAGATTTATGCAATCTGAAGAGAAACCAGAGTATCGAAACTGCATTCTAGTTTGTATTTCAGTCTCTAGTGAGTCACTTACATGTCCTCTAAGGCTTTTTGTAAGTGAACTAAGAAGCTCAGTTCTGCACTTATAAAGTTAAGGACCAGATCCTCGAAATCAGGGTGTTGATACTTTTAAAGATTTTGGGAGGAGTGGTAGTCAGCCAGCTATCAAAGGAATCTGTCTTACTCTTGGTCTTCTTTAGACAGCTACATGTGTCTCATCTTATCTTCCCAATAACACTGTGAAAAATATGTTACTATTTCCATGTTAAAGATGAAAATAGCAAGGATTAAAGGGAATTTCTTGGGTGGGAGACTGTCCTGATCATCAAAAGTGGTGATGGAAATCAAGTTCTGTTGATGTCCCTTCCTCTCCTCAGAATGTTAAAGGAGTCCCTGTCCCTCCTTTGTGTAAGTCTGTAGCAGAGAATGGGAGCAGGCATTGCTGGAGTTTGGATCCTTAATGTCTCCCAAAGGTCCCAGCATTGAAGGCCTGGTCCCAGCCAGTGGTGGCACTGGGAGGTGGTGGGACCCAGTGCAAGGAGATTAGGTCACTGGGTGTATGCCCTTGTAGGACATATTGGGACTCTGTTCCCTTTTTCCTCTTTCTTTTTGCTTCTCAGCTGCCATTAGCTCTGCTCCCCACATGATGTTGTGTTTTTCTACAGGCCACAAAACAACAGAACCAAACAATCATGGGCTAAAACATCTGAATCTGTAAGTCAAAACAAATCTTTCCTTTTTAAAATTGTTTTCTCAGGTATTTTGTCACAGAGACAGAAAGCTGACTAACATGAGTACTGAGTTGGGCAAAGATTTGGCCCTCAGTATGAACCTGATGGTGAGTACTGGCACACACTCCTGAAACATAAGAGCCCCTCTCTGCTTCAGAAGGAGAGGAATCCTCTCAGGATAAGATGGGCTAGTGCCCCAAACCTCTGTTCTCCCACGGAGGAATGGGCAGGGAGCAGAAAATACTCTAGCAAGAGAGAAAGGTAGACAAGGGAAGGTGTTTGGGGTGTTTGTCCTAAGATGGAATTCTGCAGGAAAGGTGGTATTCTTCACCATCTTCTAGACCCATGTAACTAGTGAATATCCACTCTCGTTTTCTGGAAATGAGTTTTGTCTTCACACCCTTCCAGATGTTGGCAGCCTAAGAATGGAATGATGTGTTTGTGTTTACATGCAGAGAACATCTGAAAAAACAGTCACAAAAACATTATTAATTGTGAACTTTAGGTTAAGACTTTGATGATTTTTGCTTTCAACATCTCTGTTTTATTCTTTAATAAGAGCTATAATTATTTTTTCACCAGAAAAATATTGTTGTTGTTGTTTCATTTTCACTTGGAACATAAGAAACTACTATATTTGTCTACTAGTTTAAAGTTTGATTGTCTCCTCAAGGGTGCTTGGGAGTTTACACATGATGCTGTATACAAAACAGCATTTTCTGATCACATGAACCATATGAGAAGAGATGGGAGAAAGTGATATATATCCAGCTTGGGATGTGAAGGTAGAAGTTACAAATCATACCCTTCCTGGTTTTAAGAAAGGCTACCTGATTCCTCCCGTCTCCATACACAATCATCTGTAACATTTCTAGCTATTTGCTGGCTGCCCCTTTGGGCATTGTAGCTGATTGTGATTACCCAGAAACTAGTATAAGAAACTCATAAAACAAATATGGAGGTTTACTGAGACTTGTTTAGACACCATCCAAAAAGAGAAATGGAGGCACAGGGTTTAGATCAGTGGCAGATCATATGCCTACAATACACAAGGGCCTGGTTTCAATTCCTGGTGAAAGCAGGAAGGAAGAAAAAAAGGAGATAAGTGGCAGAAAGAAAAGATGACTGGTTTCTTCATAGTGGGGACCAGGAAATGGACAAGAATCAAAATGTCCTTGCATAATTTAGGTTGAGGCCAATTTAATGTTGGTCTGAGAGGATGACGGGAAACTGGAAATTTTCTTCTTTGAAAGTCTTTTACCAGTCAATGCTTGGCCATTAAGCAGAATCTGATTATGTGATTGTCTTCATGAATGCAAAGACTCAACTGGCTAATCTACAGCACCAGAGAATTTATATTTTACTTCATTCCAAAAGGAAGAAGCAGCAGACGACCATCACAATTCTCCTTTTCTATCTTAACTTCTAAGAATGTGGTATTTTTAAAAAATAATCACTGGCTGTGTAAGGTCATCTGCAGAGGCCTATTTATCCCAGGGATCAGGGTGGGAGCAATGGAAAGGAGACCTATACAGGAGTGTGGCAAAATCATGCTCCTCATCAGATTTCTACTCAGACTGGTCTGACCACACAGTCCAAAATGGATCACTAGACCCTAGACCACTCATCCAAAATCGCAACCACCAGTCCAGTGTGGCTATACATATTTAAATGAATTAGGTGTGGAGGTCAGAATACACAAACACAAACAGGAAATTACAAGCATAACACCATCTCTTACCTCATATCCTTCTGAGATGTCCTTGAGTAGTAACAAAAATATATCACATATAATATAATATCACATATAATATAATATCATATACAGTATAATATAATATAATATAATATAATATCACCTTTACAATGCAAGATGTATTTTTCTTTTAAAATAGTCTGTTCAGTTGCATGCACAGAAGAAAAATGTTTGGAAGGATAAACACCAAAAGACCATAGTGGTTACTTCAGAAAGTAGGATGGGACAGTCACAGGGTGGGAGGGTACCTGGGCCAGGGGACTTTCACTTTTCCTAGATGCACTTCTGAACAGCTAGGAGCTGTCTTTAATGAGAGTGCTTTAACTTTTTAATGTAAGAAGACTAATATAAAGAGACTTTGAAATAAATGAACAAGCAAATAAATGTACTGTTCCAAAATTCTGGCCAATCTCACTTTTGTCCTCTAAGAACAAAGATTGTAAAGCATAACAAATGTTTGGGAAGAAATCTTGCCTGCTGTCACCTGCCACATGTTTGGCCATGTCCAAAGTAGCTGGTATGGCATTGTTTACCCATATTGTTTGCCTGTCTTGGTTGGCTTGTGTCCTGCTCTAAGATTCCAAAATTAGCACAAGGCTGACTTTGAACTTTCTCCTCCACTCTAAAGCTGCAGGGAGAGAGATCTGAGTTCCTTGGTCTGCTTGGTAACCTTCATTGCATTCAAATACTAATGCTTGGCCTTATTTAGATAAAGTCCACTGAGGTACTGCGTTTGCTGTTTATAACTATTGTCAAGTACAGATTGACATTTTCTAAACTGAGAACCAACTACTATAAGTAGAAGGCAGACTTTTCTAGTTATTATCATTGTAATTATGACACAACCAAGTCATTTAATGTCCCCAACCGCTTGGTGTCTTTGTTGTGTGAATTAAATGAAATAACATACACAAAACCCTTTTAGTAGTGTCTGTCACATAGCAAGTGTTAGCCATCATGATTATTGGCACATCTAAAGTCACAGGGGCCTCCACGTGTGTAGGACAATCCGAATGCTCAGGCTAAAATAACTGACAAGTTAGATTTAAAGCATTGTTATTAAATTTTCATAAGATCCTGACCACCACTGTTGTTTCTTAATGCTGATCATTGTCATACTGTTGTTTGTTTGTTTTTTAAACAAAAGCTTTTACTTGGCAGCCTTGTCTGTTAAATTTATTTCCCAAAAGTTCTCAGAAACAGAAAAAGTCTTTAAATTCCGTGAGAGGAGCCGACCTCCTACCAGCTTTCATCTCCCTACCACACACTAGCCCGATTTTCAGTGTTGGCCTGGTGTGGCTCGGGACAACTTAAACAACGATACTAGTTTCATCTTCTCTGTTGTCTCCCAACCCCCCGACTTTAAACTAAGGCAAATTTTGGAAGAAGACAAAGATGAATTATTAGGATTTTTCTTTAAAACTAGATGCATTGTTAATGGGATGGAAGTTGGTACAACCATTTCTAAGTACAATGTGACACGTAATGTATTTAAAGGCATACCTAAGCCCTTTGATCCAGAAATTTCACTTTTACTAATGCAAAAAATAGACAAAGTTCATAAAGATTTACTTGCATTAGCAATACTATTGGAGGCAATTTAAATGTCCATTAATAGCAAATATGATAAATAACCATGGCATTTTTATACTATAAACTTTCTACACTGGAACATTTCTAAAAGATGAGGGATAGCTATATATAGTGACATAAAAGAGTTGCCATAGAATATAGGTGAGTTTAAAGACAAAACAGTATAGCCACTGTTTATTATATTTTATCAGTTCTCAGTTGCTGAGTAACAATCCCCCAAGAAATCTTTTATGCCTTATAGTAACCATCATTTATTTGTTCATGATTCTTTGTGAAATTTGAGTTAGGCCCAGCCAGGAAAACTCTCTGCTAGATGTAGTGTTGGCTGAATGCGACTACATAAATTGCTAAGAAGGAATGAGGAGACAGCGCTCCCTACCCGGTCTCTCTCTACTTGGTCTCTCATCTTCAAGGAGGTGAATCCAGACTTTTTCATGTACCAGCTACAGTCTAAATGAGGGAAAGCAGAAAAGGCAAATCCTCTTGAGGTCTTGGCTTGAGTTCCCACAATGTCTTTTTAATCCATTTCTATTCATCAGAACAAGTTATAAGCTTTGCACAGATTTAAGGAGTGGCGAAACACACTCCATCACTTACCAGGAGTGGTGTGCTTGGTATTATTCAACATGGCCTGCAAGTTGCACTCATTTTCTGTGTACTTACGCCTTTCTTCCTCCCACACTGAATCTGGGCCAGCCTACTTATCCAGTAAAAAGTCGTGGAAATGATGATTATGATTTCCAAGGTGAGGTCATAATGGCTTTGTACCTCCCACTTTACACTCTTGTAACACTCTCCAGGGAAGCCAAGTACCAACCTAACAGGAAATTCAGGTCCTAGTGGAAAGGTCCAATGAGGAGGAATGGAGGCCTCTGTCAATAGCCAATACCAAAGTGTCAGTCATGCAAATCACCTGGGCAGTAGAATGTCCTGCTCCTGTCACACCTTAAAGAAACTGCATCAGCCAACACCTGGCCTTGCCCTGTGAAAGTCCCCCCAGCCAGAACCCTTTTACTCTCTGATGCTTGATTCATAGAATATTATGACAGACAGTAAATGATTCCTGTTAAGACACTAATTTTTAGTGACTGATTATGCAATGTTAGATAATGAATACAAATAATTGTGACATAGATAAGTAGAAAGATAGAGATGATAGATACAGATACAGATAAACCCCAGAGATAAGGAATAAGCATATGCTGTTGCATGTTCTAGAGTGTGTGTGAGCATGTGTGTGTGTTTACTGGGTACAAAACAGCAGGTAAACTTATACTATATACTTGAGAGTTTTTTCAGTACTGGTTTAAGACTTTTCACTGAAAATGTTAGACTCCATAATTTTTAAACAAAAAAATTCTCTTGATATTTAAAATATTTGCATGCACATGTGGATATGTGCAAGTGACGAGGGGAGGGCTACAAGCCATCTGAGAGTCACTAAGGGGAGTCTGGCATCACTGTCCTGCCCGTGACTGCACGACAGGCCCAGACAGCAACCCAGGCTCAGTTTACCAAGCTGGATGCTGTCTCTCAGGAAAGCAGACCCCTGAGACCAAATTCATAACGCAACCACAGTGAACTTTAGGCATCCATTTTGCTTTTAAATAAGACTTTCCAGAAACACAACATCCAACTTAGTCACTGAAATGCAATTAGTACAGGCAGCTGGATCTGGTTTAGCACACGAAGAATCTGTTTGAAAAAACAAACACACAATAGAGCCCAGCTGTCTGAACCAGTTTAGAGGACTGTATTTAAAACAAAATGCTCCTCTGTTTTCTGATCACCATTTCGTTGCAATGCAGTTTTGAAAATCAACATGACCCAATCAATTAATCAGTGGAATAGGCCAGACTTTTTTAAAATAAAGTTTACAGGCTTTTGTTCACTGAAAATAGCAAAGGTTGCCATTATGGTATCTTGGTGTTTTTTTCCCCCCAAGTCTGAGATGACTCCATGAACTTTCTCCTGAAGTGTAAGAAGTCAGAAGTACTCCTCCCATTGTTCTCATCTAAAATGTTTATTGTTCCTGTTTTTATTGATTTACTGAGTGTTGACTGTGGCCTCGGGGCTGGAAATGAGTCCTGGGGGAAGCTATAGCCTTTGTCAAATAGACAGCAGCTTGGTTATCTCCTTCATGACTACCCCAGGAGGCATAATATTTAGCCCTGTGGTGCTGTACAGAGACCTAGAAGAGATATTTTGACCTCAAAAGCAAATCTCTTTTACTTTTTTTTTAAGTATAAAATACAAAAATATGATATACAGATGACACCTTCCTAATCCCTACAGATCCCACACAGATTGCTCAAAGTTTCTTAATTTGTAATTTAATAGGGAAGTTTAAATCTAACTGTTCTCCTGTTCTGGTTGCAAATAAAATCCGGTTTTTCTCGATGCAACAACATTGGTCATTTATCCTCACTGTGTTTTGTCTAATCAAAAGTCCTACTTGAGGATCAGGTCGGGCAACTTAGGCACAGAAATATGAAAAGACCATCCCTCCAAAAGTCATGGGTGAGTTCTCCTGAGAACTGGCCACGAGGGAAAGGCCACCACCTCCAGCTGTTTGGGACAGGAGAGGGAAGGTCTGAGAGCCGGACGTCTGCTTCGCAGGTCCAGCTCCCAGACTCTCCTGAGCTGTGGGCTCCCTCCTTCCAGGCCTGATTGCCTTCATGATAGGATGGAATAATTTTAAACTACTTAGAATGATGACAGAAATATAGGTCAGAAATCCTAGCTACAGAGATAGGATTCATTGGTGCCCATTGGATTGATTTGAACCAGTGATAAAACTATTCCATATAAAACTCCTGACAGGGTTTGCCTAAATTTCCTTAAAAAATCCAGACTGTAGGAAGGCTTTGTTTTAATATTGGTTTTGCAGACAGGACAAATATTTGGCTTATAAACTTTCTAATTCCAGTGCGAGATTTATTTTCACAAACATGTTTTACATGCTTATAGCAAACTTATTTATGAAAGAAGCACAATTTAAAGTACAATCCAAGTGGTTGAAAGTTGAGAGAAGGGGGAAGGAGGAAGGGAGCCTTGTTCTGGTGGAGGACAGAAATAACCAATCAGGCCTGGCATGGTGGCATACTTTATAATCGCAGCACTCCTGAGGCTGAAGCAGGAGGATCACAAGATTGAGCCTATGTCTTGGCAATTTAGACTTAGCAGGACCCTGTCTCAAAATGTTAATTTTTTTAAAAGGCTGGGAATATAACTCAGTGAGGTGGATGGACCTAGGTTCAATCCCCAGTACTCCAAAAAAGAAAAAAAAAATTCAAGGATCTTAAATATTAAGTTAGTTTCCTGAGTAACTGAACTGAAAGTGACTCAGAACTTTCTTGTGTTGTCTCTGAACTGTGAGGCCCATAAAAGTCTGACTAATCCACCAACCAACAAGCAATGGGAAAAAATAATTGGAAGCAAGAGTGAAGACACCTGTCTCAGCTGGAGTGGCACCGCTGTCAGTGCCTGGCCTGATTAATAGAAGGAGATGAGAGACGGGACAGACACCCACTTCGTGAAGGCCACATCCTGACACAAGCACTGAGAGGAAGAGGGAAGGAAGCCCCAGCTCTTTCAGTGTGGCAACTCGTCCCCAAGCAAGGGGACTCAGAGAAGGACATGCTCCCCATCTCACTCATTTGTTGTTCAGTGACTTCTAATCTCACAATCAGGTTGGTCCAAAACCCCTGAAATCATCCATTAGTTTGGTCATTACTCCTACTGGAGCTTGGGGAAGGGCAGAAGAGTGGTTCCATATTCTACTTTCCTCATGGACAGGAAGTCCCTTCCTAACATGGGCAGGAAAATAAGGGTTTCCTGGCTCTGCCTCAGCACAAATAAACACAATCCTTGTGTGAATAAATTATCTTGTAGAGATTCCCCATGTTGTCCAACACATGCTAACCAGAACCCAGAATTAACAAGGCAGCCAGGGAGGGTGTGGCTAGTGATGAGTCACCATACTTTTACAAATTCATGTAAAATGCAAAACGGGAAAATCATGCACTTAGATTTTTTAGTTCTTAGTGATGGGATGGGGGTTAATGTAGGCTGTCTGAATTTCAAACACATTTTTCCCATAAAATAATGTTCTAAAGCTAGGTGGTGTTGGAGTTTCCCAAAGCTGGCCATCAGAATCTTTCTGCCAGTATAATTTTCACTCTGCCCTATTGTTTTCATAGAGGATTAACTACAACAAAAGTGTAACAAGGAGAGCCAGAAATGAATTAGAATGGCATCTAATCCCTGAAGCTCCCTTCTCCCTTCCCTGGGTTCCGGAACAACTCTCCCAGAAACAATACAAGATGAGACCTCAGGTGGGAGATTCTTTAATGCCACAGTTATTGCTAATTTCCTACATTTGCACAGAGGAATTGTATCTATATCTGAGTAAGAACATGGAAGGTCTCCCAACAACTGTTTGAGAAACAAATTCCTTAAGTGACCTGAATCAAAAGGAAAAACAAAAACAAAACAGATTCTCTTATTCTTATATTAAAAATTAGGACCTGTTATGTACCAGGTCCTGGACTATCTGCCTTCATGGAAGAAAACTTAGCTGTGGACTAAGGAGTGGATATGGGTTTGTAAAGTATAAGTTAAATAGTAAGAAAAGAGGCAAATAACATGCCTACAAATCACATTAAGTGCTACAGAGACAAATAAGGAGGAGGCAAGGTGTCTATAGAAATATGGAAGATGAGGAAGAGTTAGAGATGTTGAGTGAGTGAGGTGGTGTGTGAGTGAGACCAGCCCAGGAAAGTAAGGCCTGTGTGGTGGAGAAAGCTGGGAGTGTTCAAGAAACCATTAGCAAGCTGTCATGGCAGAGGAGGAGGGAGCTGAGGTAATGTTGGGAGAAGTGAACAAGGCCGCACTATGCCAAGCCTTGCGGGTCAAGGGAGAGGCTTTGTAATTTATCCTGAGTGTGGTGGAGAGCTACAGGCTGTTAAGCTCACAGCAGGCTCTGGATGAGTACCTAGTTCATTTGGAATGTGGTGTGTGGATTTGGTGGAGGGAAGAGGAGGGAAGGGGAGTGGGGAGAGCCACTGGGAGAGGACTGCAGAAATTCAGGTGAGAAGGAAGGGAGGTCCAGACAACTGATAGTGGAAATAAGGCAGGAAGAAAGAGCTGGCTTTTGGTGTGTCAAATTCCAGATGGCTGTGAGATGCTAAGAACACATTTGGAACTCAGAAAAATCTCTGATCAGAGCCAGAGATAAATATGGGGGTTGTTGAAACAGAGCAGATGTCTGCAGCCATAGGTGAGCTTTGGACGCCTCACCCATTTGTAGGTGTGAAAGCATAAACTAAGTTGCATGATTATAGCAGAGAAAGCAAAGCAATTACCCCATAATGGTGCAAAGAAAATATTTGCTACCACATGAAAAGAAACCAATTTTCATCCTGAGTATCTCAAGAGTGAAATAGGCCTGAGAGAAACCTAGATCAGGTTTCAATCTTTTTTTTTTTTATTACAGAAGATTAACATGGCTCCTCTATACATTTACATTTCTCTGATTTAATGTCTTTCCTGTCAAATGCACCAAAAATGAGGAAATTTTCTCTGCATTTTATTGGGCCTCTTGTTTTCTGAAACCCTGTAAGGAGATCATTTTTCCCTCTTGATGAAGCTGTTTTCTTTTCCTTAATGCTTAGAATTTTAGCCACATGTGGCCATTTCTGCTTATTTAGAGCCTGTCACTCACTGGAAAGTCCCACTGCACATGAAAGTGACACTCTAAAGCCATGAAGTTTGAGGAGACTCAGGCCTCTACAGGATGGACTGCCAAGAGTGAGTAATTCTGGCTTTGGAAAGGGCACATTTGTAAGGCTAAATTAACATGTCTTGTTCCTTGTTCGTGACTTTGCACTACTTCCAGTTCACAACAATCTTGATTATATGACCATGCCAAAAAAAAAAAAAAAAAAACAACTCAAACCAAAAACATCCACCTGTTTGGAAATGTGTGTGTTTTTCTTCAATTCCAGAACGGACTCCATGGAAAACAATCCGTATTGATCGGAATGTTCACACGAGAGGAAAGAGAAATGAAATCCACCTAACTTACCTTTCTGAATGGAAAGCCCCAAACCTTCCAACGGTTCCCAACTCTGCTAGGATTGTTGGCGAGTGGTGAAAAGCTGGGAAGCAGATGAAAAACTTGAAAACCTCCATAATGTCGGCTCCTTTTCAACATTTTGGTTTTTCATTTCATCCGATAAGGTTGAAGAGGCTCATTTGATGTTTATAAATTGCCTGTCCTCATCAAAGAACACCAAGATCAGAGTCCGTGAGCATACCTGGAAGCTGCGCTGAGCTGGGGAAGAACCATAAAATGATATCTAAACTTAATGCTCATCACAGCTCTTGCCAACCATGCTTTTGTTACCCTAACTCGTAAGTCTTCAGTCTGTGGTGAGAAATAAAAGCTAACCAACCTCAATATTAAAAGTTTATCCAGCCTTAGGGGAAATAACCCCAAAATTCCACCAAACCAAGTCCAAGGATAAGCAACTGTCCTGATACCACAACTCACACATTTATGCAAACAGATAACTTGTCTCTGTCCCAGAGAGTGTCACTTCGTCTCCTAACTAACAGCTTTGCTTTGCTTTGCCCTCAGCCAGCTGCCCTGGGTAACTGCTACAGCGCAGGAGAGCTTATTGCTCACAATTGGAAGTAAAAATGAGGACAATAAAACCAGAAAAAGTCCAAGTTCGATCTTACAACTGAGATCACATGAGCTTATTTGCTCCCTGAACAGAAGTGTCCAGGGTAGAAACTTGGTCCCATTCATTCCATGAATTATTAATTAAAAGAAGCCAGTAACAAATAGCTTTAGGTTCCTAAAAGGACAGAACAGTCAGGCCGTGGGCAAAACCCAGACAGAGGCCATGGGATCTGTGCCTGATTCCTCGTGTGCTGGTGAGAATCATGATGAGAGTGGAGACTCCAGGGTGTGCTTGGAGAGGACAGCAAGTACCTGGTTTCTAAGTGACCAACTTCCCCACGTCCGCTGAGACAGGGCTAACTCACATCTCTGAGCAGAGGCCACGTCGCTAATTAATGATCTGGGTTTCTGTGGAGAATTTTTTTTTCCTCCCAGAGCAGTAGTTTAAGAAAAACTTTTGGTGATAACTAAAGCTGTCAGCCCGCAGAAATGCTTAAGCCAATCAGAGGAAAAGCGAGGTTCAGAATAGCACACTTCCAAAAACGCCACGTTTGTATTTTTAACTGGCTGGGTCACTTTGCAAGAGTGACAGAAGCTCTGTAGCCCTCTTTGTCTGCATGTACATGATAGGAGTGGTCAAAGATTATACGGAGAATTAAATGAGATGGAGCAAGTCAGGTTACGAGCTCAGGACCTGGCAGAGATTTGCTGCTATTGCTGTAGAAGACGATGAGGTTGAACAGAAAAAAATGTTTATTTAGACAATAATTCTCTATATTCAGAATTAAAAGTTGTAAATGCTATCAGCCACAAACTTTTTAATTTTTTGTTTTATGAAAATGTACAATAAAATGTCATAATCATATAATAAGAGAACAGTAGTTATTATACTATGTTTTGTTATCTGCAAGGTAGTTGCGCAGAGTACAAGAAAAAAACCAAAAAGATTCTTATCAAAAAGAAACAAACATAATAACACAATCTTTCTCTTCAATGAACTAACATAAACTGGAAGTATAAATGAAACCAATTAGCATTTATATTGAAATATTTTTAAAATAATGGAATTTGTAGTTTGGCGAAGTATTTGAACTCCTTATTTCCTGCTTATCTCTTCCATTTTGCTCTTTATTTGTGTTTCTCACATAAAAAAATCATATGATATTTGAGCTCACGTGCCTGACTTATTTCACTTAACATTATGGTCTCAGGTTGCATCCATTTATCTATGAATGCCTCAAGCTTATCTTCCTTTATGGCAGTATAGTGCTCCATTGTGTATAAATACCACACTTTCCTTATCCATTCATCGTCAATGGGCATCAGTATTGTTTGTGAGATCAAGCTATTATAAATTGTGTGGCTAAAAACGTAAGTATGCATGTGTCCCTGTAATTTGGTATCTTTAACTCTTTTGGGAGGATATCTAGAAGGAGAAAAGCTGGGTCAAACGGAATTTCTCTTTTTCGTTTTATTTTTAGTTTTTTGAGGAATCTCCACACTGATTTCTATCATGGTTTTACCCATTTATACTCCCCCACAGTGTAGCAAGGCTCCTTTTTTCCCCAAATCCTGTCATTTGTTATTTTTATATTTTTTTGATGACAGCCATTCTTTCTGGCTAAGATGATGTCTCAGTATAGTTTTAATTTGCATTTCTCTGATGCCAGGAATGATGAGCATTTTTTCATTGTTCACTCTTTTGTTTGTTGACAAACATCTGTCAATGATCAGTTACGAGCAACACTGCCTGTGGAAAATCTTCAAAAATACTGCCAAGGGGTTAGAAAAACTCATACTTGCTCGAGCTGTCAGAAACAGATTTCAGTGCATACTTCTCTGTGTATTCAGAAATGAAATATGCCCGGGTTCCTGAGGCCTACAGGGCATAGCTCCTGCCTCTTTAGAAACTGGTCCTGGTGTGATACTGTCCCAGGCCTATGACGACCTCATGGTATAGTGACTCTGTGCTTATGTCCTTGTTGATTTCCCTTTCCTGTCTCTCAGCTCATTTTCCCAATGCTGCAGGAAAACAGCATTCAGGGGTGCAGAGGGCCTGGCTTGGCAGCCCTGAAGGTAAACAAAAGTACCCTGGCTTTTGGTGAGAGCAGGAGGAAGTCCAAGGGAGCCTCAACCCATCCAAAGCAGAACAGATCTGACTCTGCTGGCAAGTGCTGCTCAGCAGAGGTTTCTCTCATTGCAACCCTCTGCCAGATCCCTTCAGGATAGGGGCTGCTTGGCCTAAAGTTTTATCTTAGGTCAGACGATGCTCTGATTCACTCCTGTGTGTGCATGGTTTTCATGCAAATCGGGAAGACCGGACTCAGGAGAGAGGAGGAAATTGTTCCTGTCCCGAAGCCTCACATACCTAGAAATTCATCCACAGCACAGCAAACGTAAGACAGCCTAGTCTCTCCACCAAGTTGAATCTCATCAATTGCAGAAAACTTTGCCTCTACCCAGCTTCCCACCCCTGTATGTGCATACACTCCAAGCATACAAGCCCCAAGCTGCTGAGGAAAGCCCAGACACAGGAATCTCTAGGTATGTCTCCTTCAGAACACTGAAAAGTTCTCAGGATTTTTACTGTCTTTATGTCAGATATTTTCTTTCCAATCTTCATGGGAATTTTCTTGTATACTTTCAAAAATGGAAACTATTTCCCAAACAGTTCTATAAAAATTGAAGCAATCTGCAATCAGTAAATGGATTTATGTAGCATTATTCCTCATCAATTTTCAAATCCCACTGACAAATATATTTTGTTTCCCCTTTACAGAAGGACTGGATGTTAACATTAAAATTTTAACCCACAAAGAAGAGAAATTGACTTGCCCAAGATATGAAGGTGTATAAATGACCGATGCACATCCTGTCTTCATTCCTACCTCTTTTCAGTGGAAAACCTGCTTTCTAAACAAAGTCCCAAGCCACAAATTCTGACAAATGGTGTGGTCAGAGTAATCTGGAAACAAAAACTCTCCTAGCAAATGCAGGCACAGACAACCTCTAGATCCAGTATTATCTACCCACTTGGAATCCCTGTTTATTTTCAATGCTAGGATTTGCAACCAGTTCAACAAATGTAAACGGTTCTATGCACTTGAATCTGGGTCCTATACAGGATGCGGTGGAAGCTTCCTGCACAAGGAGAGCTGAAGGATGCAGAGCCAGGCTGAGGACTCTCCAAAGGAGGTGCATTTCAAACTTGGGTTACAGTAAAGTAGAGGCTTGGATTGAGGCAGAGTATTTCAAAGCAGTAAAACTCCTCAGGGAGGATTTTATTGAGAGAACATTTGCACCAAGACTGTAGCAGAACAGCAAAGAGGTGGCGAGCACAGGCTGGGGGCTTAGGCTGCCTGGTCTTGAATCTTGGAGCTACCACTAATTACTTCCCTCTGACACTCCTGACCTCATAGAGTTGTCTTAAGGTTTAAATGAAATACTGCATGTGAAGCTTGTGTAAACTCACAGAGTGTACAATAAAAACTGTGATGACCATATGCCTGAAAAGAGATGCTAGGAACACAGATAAGAGGAGCCCCACCTTAAATTTGGTGAAAACACTGTGAGCTCATTGTGTGCTACTAACTCTATGCAGTGGGACAAGCCTGGGGTCAAGGAGGGGGATCTTCTAAGTATATGAGAGTTGGGGTGCAGGATCTGCCAGTCTGTTGCAGTAGAGTTTCACAGCAGAGGCCCTGTGTGTAGAGAGGCAGCATAAAACAGTGAAAAGAGATGCACAGATTGGATTTTGAATCCCAGCTTTATCATTTATTTGCATATATATTTATTTCTATGTTGATCGGCATGTATTGAAATTCATAAGCGCACCATAGGATTTCCAAGTCCAATCCAGTTCCACAGAGTTCATTCTCATTTTCTCCCTTTCCATGTTTGTAAACTGCCTCCTCTAACATTCACTGTACCTTAGCTTCTGTCATCCCTTTATTTTGCTTATTTGTTTACGCTGAATCTCAAGAACTAACTGGTATCACAAGCACTGTCCCCTTCCCCACATTGATGCTGTGCTCGTCTTGCTTAGGTTCTGTTGCCCTGTCCTGGGCCACCATGGCTTCTCCACTCCCCACAACACACCCCCCCCCTGCCTGGGCCTGCACAATGGCTATATGGACTACGAACCTCACTATATACAGATAGTCCCTGATGTATAATGGTTCAACTCATAATTTTTCTAGTTTGCAATGGAATGGGAAGTGATGCACATTCAGTAGAATCCCTATTTCTAGGATCTATATACCCACTCTGTTTTCCGTTTTCAGTGCCATATTCAATAAATTACATGAGTGATTCAACACTTTGTTATAAAATGAGTACTATGTGAGGTGATTATACTCAACTATACACTAAAGTAAGTGTTCTGAGCATGTTTGAGATAAACTAGGCTAAGCTAGGATGTCTGGTAGGTTAGTGGTGTGAAATGCATTTTTGAGTTATATTTTCAACTTTGAATGGACTTATCAAGATGTAACCCTGCTGTAAGTCAAGAAGCATCTGTATGTGTGTCGTTCACTCTCTTTGATTTCAGGAGATGAGAAGCAGCCTTTTCTGTACAAATAGAAAGCACCAGGCCTAGGGGAGCAGGGTTCACACCATTTATGATATTCTATCATTCCCTTCAGCACTTCTCTTATCTACATGGGCATGGGCTACTTGCTCTCTGCTCTCAGTAGCAGGATGCAGGCAATTCTTTGGTCTCTGTTCCTGTTTCTATTCTGCCAAGCCTTTGTCGAGCCTCCACTATACTCAAAAACAGATAAAAATGAAGCTTTTACTAGGTACCAGGTCCTTATCTGTAAGTTGGGAGATAGAGTTTTAAAATACTGGTCCCCACCCTGAGGGGCACACCATCCACTGTGGAAGTAGACAAGCAGTCAGTGATGAGTCCATATGGCCAAATGCAATGAGAGTTGCCTCATCAGCCTGCTATGGGAGGGCATCCAGCCCAGATGTGGAAATCAGGGAGGAAATACCTGGAAGAGAAGCAAGGGGAATGGTGTTGTGAAAGGTGAGATAGTAACATGGGTGGTGAGATTCAGGAGCTAACTCAGTGTGACTGGTGCTAGAGCTAGGGGAAGGGGTGGGACCAGACAGGCAGGTGCAGGCTAAATGAGGTTGGCTCTGCATGCTGAGTCAAGGTGGCTGGATTGTAGACTTTAGACAAGAGGCTGTAGAATCATGCTTTCTAGGTTCAAATTCCAGCTCCACTACTTACTACTAACTCTTTGATCTTAGAAAGTTACTGTTTTGTAGCTCAGTTTCCTTCACTGTAATACTGGAGCATGTAATAGTACTCACCACATGAGATTGACCTGATTAACCTAGAACATAATGGTGGGTCCGGCAGGCCCATCTCTTATTTATCTTATATAAACTTGTACTTTAGTATAATAATAGCTGGCTGTGCAACTCAGTACCTTCCCCTGAAGGATATGGGCATTGATCTATGTGTTTACCCACTTAGAATGATAAACGGGAAAAGCAAAGGGGTGTGTGTGTGTGTGTGTGTGTGTATAAAAGTAGTAAAATGGGATTTTCCTCACCTCATGCTCCAGCTAACTAGTTTTGTATGTGTTTACCTGACCATTACAGGGGATCCAGTAGATCCACACCACTCCAGGATTTTTTTTAATTTTTACTTTAAAGAGAATAAAACCAACATAAAACAATAAAGGCAACCAAAGCAAACCAGTGTAAGTGGCACAGAACTTCAAAACCATAGAAAAATCAACAATGGTCACCATAATGCTTCTTGTTGTCTTCAAAATAGCTGCAGATACCAGACATAGTAAAAATCAAACAAAACAGAGAAGAATAGAACCAATAAAAACAAAACAGTGAATGCAAAAAACGACTTCAAAGCAAGACAATAGTATATCCAAAATGGCTACCATAATATATCTTGTTATCTTTGAAATAGCTGCCCATGCCATCAGATATAATAAAATAAAACAAAATAGAATAAAACCCAACCCAACAAAACAATGAGAATTATACAAGATTTCAAAACAAGATAATAGGGAAATAAAAATGGCTACCACCTTCAGAAGGAGATTCCCCATATATGCTACATTGCATATTGTTATCCTCTGAATAGATGATCAGACCACTGGCTTTAGAGTCCAAGTCAGTGAAACACTAAATACTACAAGCATCAAATTGTATTCCACTTCAATAGCCATCATTGCAGCCTGTGTTTCTCTGGATCAGCCAGATGCTTACGGCAGGGGTGGGGTAAGGGATGGGTTTGCTCTTCTTGTTTCCTAGGAGGGGCTGGCATCGGGCTCTCTCCCCAGCAGACTATACATGGTGCCAATAAGCAGGGACTTCTTGGTGACTTCTTGTTCTGTTCCCCTGAAGTCTTCTGATGGCACTGACTCACGAGAAAAGGCTGGCGTCTATCTGTCCCCCCGGCAGCCCATGTACGGTGCTGATTCTCAGGGAGGACTTGCATCTTGGTAACTTCTCCAGGATTTGTTTTGAAAAAGATTTATTTTGATTTATCTGGTTGAAATAGCACAATTCCGTAGAATTGCACATGAAAAACCAGTTTTGTAAGTTTTGGAAGAGGTCAAAAGTACATCATCAAGTTATTCACGTGTGGATGATGAAAGTGATCCATTTTGGTAAAATACATGCTTTTATAACAAAGAGTGGTGTGGATGGAGGACAACAACAATGATAGTGACAATAATGATGACTTTGGCATTGGTCATGTGAGCCAAAGTTCCTGTGACAGTGAAATGGAGCAAAAATTGACTGATACAGACACAGGGGATGCAGACTTCCTTGATTCAGATGATGAAGAAAACAGCAATCTGAGTACATGTTTGACTAGTCAAAATGTTGCAAAATGGGCATGCAACCAAATGGAATGATCCAATATTACAATGAGGTCCAAAAATATAGTGAGGCTCTTGGCAGGGCTGAAATGTATTGGATAGCATGCCAGCACTGTCATTCAATATTGGAAATTATAACAGACAAAATGCTACAAGATCCCATGAAAAGCACAAAGCTGGATGCAAGTAAAACATTCTGTATGCACCAATAGCCATGCTCAAAAATGTATTTATTATTATGCCTTACTAACTGAACTAAAAACATTCATAGGTCTACTGTACTTAGCAAGGATTTCTCATGGTGATCACAGGAACATAAAAGACTTATTGAAAAACAGTGGATCATAATATGTCACAAAAACTTATGCCATTGTAGATGTGAAGACTTATTATGCTTTCAATTTAGATATTTATCCTGAAACTAAGCCACCAAACCCTTATTCATATAGTAATAAACCAAATGATGTGGTGAACAGGTTTGTTGCCCCCATTTCCCACACTAATTGGAATGTGCCATTCAACAATTGGTTTACCAATTTCCAATTGATGTTACATTTGCTAATAGAGCACAAGTTGACCAATGAGGAACTGTATGCATTCAAAATGAAATGCTGCCATTTCAAGAGAGAATTTTACAGAGCAATCTTTGGATTTCAGGCTTCATATATGGCAAAGAAAAACAAACTGGTACGCTGATGTCAACATTTCACCATGATGGAAATATTTACAGGAAAACTTCAATAGAATGGAATCCTGAGATGGAAACTTTCTACAATAAAGCCAAAAGTAGAGTAGATTTTGTTGATTAGTGTAATTGATATTTGTGTAGAGAACATGCAGTTTTCATGTGAAAAGACTGCCTTGGGTGTGACAATTGAAGCAAAGCTTATTTCTGTTGTAGAGTTTTGGGATTACAGTGTAGTTCACATAGGTTTTTCTTTTTGATGTTAATTAGGTTTTGTAACAAACAGCTGATGTGAAAAAGTTAAGGTCTATCCTAAGCATTCATTACATATTTGATGTTTTATTTTGTTGATATCTTATTTCCCTGCTAAGAACATGTTGCACAATATAGTAGGAAGCTCCTGACAAAACAGGAAGAAGAGAAAGGTGATGAGACTGCCACATAGGAAAGAAAGCTAAGCATGTTTGCTTTCAGTATAAGCAAGACTTGTGCATAGAACCTGCAATTGTTATGTGTGAAGACTGCCTTGAGGGTGACCACTGAAGCAAAGCTTATTTTTATGGTAGAGTTCTGTTAGTATTTTCACTGTAGCTCATACCACAGTTCATTTCTGATGTTATCTTTTAGGTTTTGTAAGGAAGGACACAGCTGATGTAAAAATGTTGATGTCTATTCTAAATGTACAATACATATTAAGAATTTAATACTTTTTTCATTGATATTTTATATTTGTGTTAACTACATACTGTATGATATAATAAGAACCTCCTGACAAATCAGCAAGACCACTAAGATGTCAAGTGTGTCCTACAAAAAGGCCAGAAAGCAAAATACATGTGGTGTCAGTGTAAGCAATACATGTGAATGGAATGTGCTGTTGTCATGTGTGAAGCTGCCATAGGTGTGATCATTAAAGTAAAGAATTTTTTTTTGTAAAGTGTGAATGGTCTTTTCATTGTGGTTCATATAATAATTTATTTTTGTTGTCCTTTCTTAAAATTTGGACACCAAAAACAGTCACTATTGAAAATGTTGATACTTTTTTTTATAAACATTCAATAAATTTTAAAAACTCAATACTTTTACGATATTTTTTCCTGTTAAGTACTCATTGTTTAATATAAGAAAGCTTATAAAATTAAAAGTAATAATTCACCAATGGAATAAATAAATGTGGGTCTGGCAGACCCATGTTTCTGGGCCTTTATGACAAAATTATGCTATGCTCCTATTATCTTTGACATTGAACACATCAAATTGTGTAGTATCCAAAGCATATGTAAGTATTTGGTGTTATGATTTTTGGGTCGGCAGGTCAAACTCCTAGTAGGTCACTGGTAAAAAGTAAAAGGATAATCAATTAATTAAAAAAAGAAAAGAATGAATTTTGGCTTTTCAAAAGAAACTGGAATGATTATCTTGAGAACAATCAGAACTTTCTGGACTTTTGCTGTTGTTTTTCACTGATGCATTTGGCAGGGGTTAGGCATCAAAGCTTTTCCTGATTTTGGCTTTGAGAGGTCGTAAGATGTCTTTTGTTTTCCCATTGGCATGGTTGTCAGAGATGGTCCCTTGTGTGCACTTAGTGAGTTTCAGGCCAACAACAATGGCTGTGACCGTCCTGACAACCCAGCAATAAGAGGTTCAGCCAAAGCTTAGAGGGATCATCTTAAAATTAATTTATTGCAAAAACAACTCTGCACCATGAATGTGCATGTGGAGATGGAAGAATTGGGAGTGGACAAGTTCTAGAAATTGTTCTGAAAGTCTTTTTGCAGGAGGATTTAGCAATCTTAGCTGTGGTCTTCTAGCCCCTGTCATTGGAGCCATGGGACAGCTCTCTTCTCCCCACAATCCACATGCCTGAAAGCCATCAAAACAAAAAGTAGAAGATGAGAAGTGACAATGATACATGGAAATTAAAAATTTCAGCCAGGTGTGTCAGCACACACCAGTAATCCCAGCACTCAGGAGGCTGAGGCAGGAGGATCGCTGTAAGTTTGAGGCCAGCCTGAGCTACATAAAGAGTTCAAGGCCAGCCTGAACTACACAGTGAGACCTTGTCTCAAAAAATTTAAAACGAAATTGAAAATTTCTTTGCATTAAATTATGCAATCAACAGAACAACAAGAAAGTGAACAGACTGGAAGAAAGTATTTACAAATTATATATATCTGACAATCAATTCATATCCAGAATATATAAAGAACCTGCAATTCAATAATAGAAAAATTCAAAAATGGGCAAGGGACTCCAGTAGATATTTCTCAGAAAATGTACAAATGGCCAGGAAGCACATGGAAAGATACTGGACATCATTATTAGGCAAATGTAAGTCAAATCCACAGTTAGGTACTACCTCACATCCTTTAAGATTGCTGATATAAAACAAAATCTAATAGACATTGTTTGATGTGAATAACTTAAAATATTTGTGTACTATTAAGTAAAATATAGAATGATATAGCTATTACAGAAAATAAAGTGGCATTTCATCAGAAATTAAAAATTGAGTAGCCCTGAAGCAAGGCTAGCAGATTGCTATAGCTGCTGGTTTCAAACAGGAGCCTAAAGAGAATTCTTTCTGGGGTTTGTTGGCCATTTCAGAACTTTGGAAATGTAATTGTCAATTCATCAGAAAGAAATAGCAGGTGAGTGTGGCAGACTTTTGGCAGCCTGCAGGGGAGAGACCCTGGTGTCTCGGGACCTGCACCATGTGGCTGACTCGGGGTGCTGGGAGGACAAGGAGCTCCTCCCCTCTCTGGGGGGTAGCTGTGAGCCTGCTGGTGTGCAGACTGAGAATTAAACATCTCATGTCATCCTGTCCCCTGTCCCGTGCCCCCCCACCTTAGCAAGTGTGAGCCAGTGAACTACACATCTTGTGAAAAGATTGCCTATGTTATTTAATATGCGCTCCCCATATGCAAAGATATGGACAACCATTTGGAAGAAAACAAGAGACAATATGACAGATAGTGAAGATCTCTGGTTGTCTAGCTTTGAAATTTATGCTTTCTTATGTCCTGTTCTGTTTTTTGTGTTTAATTTTACCCCCTTTAAAATAAAATTTTAAAAAAATTGAATTGCCATATAATACAGAAATCCCATTTCTGGATACACTGATAAGAACTGAAAGTGGAAACTGAAACTGATACTTGTATATCTGTCTTCATAACATGATTATTCATAATAGCCGAAAGGCAAAAGGAACCCAAGTGCTCATTGACAGGTGAGTGGGTAAACAAAATGTCACATCTGAATATGACATATAATAATGAGATGTAATTCAGACTTTAAAAGGAGGAAAATTCTGATGTATGCTACAGGGTTGCAACTTGAGGATGTTATAGCCAGTAGAATAAACCCAGTTACAAGAGGACAAATAGTACAATTCCTCTTGTGTGATGTCGCTAGAGTGGTGAAGCTCACAGAGACAGAAAGAGTATTGATGTGAGGGACTGGAAGAAGGAAGAGGGAAATCACTTTTTACTGGGCATGAAGTTTCTGTTTTGTAAGATGAAGAGTTCTAGAGACAGTGGAAGTAGTGTACAACAAAGTGAATGAACTTAATGCGGCTGAAGTGCGCACTTGAAATGGCCAAGACGGTAAATTTCATGCATATTTTACCATAATTCATGTAGAGGGAGGGGGGAAGAAGAGGAAAAGAGAATGGGAAGAGACAGAGAGAGAGCAACATCATATTGAAGATGCATAAATGAAAGCAATACCATGCAATATTTAATTCTTCAATGGGTATGACACATAAGCCCATTAGTATAATACCTTAAAAGTCCCACAGTTCTTGACAAGTGGCTGGCAAGACAGAGTTGGTGTGTGAGAGGCTTTTAAGAAACACACACTCTGATAGTCTAATTCTACACCAAAGTAAGGAGAAATAGACCCAGCATGCAGCTGAATCTGAATTTAAAGGCACAGCCCTTGGTGTGAAGCATTTGCCTGGCCTCTGGCACTGGAACAGGGAAGAAGAGAGGACAGGTAGCCAAGGACAGGAGCCACTTTCCTGGATGCCCAGGAAGCAGGTCTGGCTGCAGGGCCTTCCTGCTTCTGACAGCTTCCTCCACCTCTACACTGTAGATTTGCTTCCTCCCTTGGGGAGCAGAGTCTTACTGCACTTACACTGCGCTGGAACAAAACAAATTAACAGGTGAAATAAATTAATTGTGAGTAATGGTGCTTTGTGAAGCATAAACAAGATACGTAATTTTATTTATTTGTATACTCCTTCATTCCACAAAGAGACCCTGGCAAAAATAGAAAAAGAAAAGAAAATTCAGAGGCGATGCCCTCGCGTGGCTCATTTCTGACTAGCACAACGTTTTAAATTTTCTATGTTAACCACCAAACACCTAAAAAAAATGTAAGATTTCATATAAAACTCCACATTTCAAAGTCTTTTAAAACAAGAAAATCTAGACACAAAGTGTTCATCTGCATCTTAGGTCGCTCAGAAAACAAGCATGAATGGGGTGATTGCTCTGTCACAGTCGCTGCTTTGAGAAGTGCAGGCATGACAGGGGGAGCCGGTCAGGAACCGACAGACAGGTCAGTAAGGTAACTACAAGAAATCATAAATGCTATAAACAGGGCTGTGGGACAGATAGTGACAATGGGGTAGGAGACATGTTACTTTAGTACAACGCCCAGCAAGACCGCTCCATTTGCTAGAGTCTCTACCACTCCCTACACCTCAAGATCATTATCTCCTAGCAAGAGATGGAATCTGAGGTTGTGTGTTCTGTGACCAAATGATGGCAAATGTAAAGAAGACTTTAAATCAGGAACAGGACCAATAAAAATAAGAATGGCACAACAAGACCAGAGGAAATAAGAATGGAGCACAGATATCATGAAAGTCTTCTTAATTGGTATATTGAGCATCAGATTTAAGTGAGCTTCCTACCAGTCAGATAAAAAGATATCCCCAGTGACATCATTCTCACTTCCAGAAAGGAGGAAATAAGGCCATTCTTAAACAGGCATAGACCTCTCTCCTGAATTTAGAGTAGAAACTGACCGTGACAGCTTTATAAGAGGGACTGAGTGGAACAGTGATCCGCATGCCCACTGACACATGCAATCGGGCGATGCCCCATTGTCTCAGACATCCCTTCAGAACACCTTTATTGAGGCCCTAAAGGAAATGCTGCAGAAGGACAAGCTGCAGTCTTTTTCTCCAGCGTCCATAGAAAAGAGACAAGAGCATTCATTACCTATAGTCAACCATGCAGATGCTGTGTGAAATGCTAAGACAATGCTGGGCAGGCTGCTGGCTCTGCTGGTCTCCTTTCCCAGAACATTTTGGAAGAACAGACAGAATGTCTGTCCCTCACACTACCCTCTAGCTGTAAATCTTCCTTGCCTCAGCCAGCAGGACATGGAAAAAGTGCCGGAACATGCCTCAGTGCCAGCCACTCCTACTAATAAAAGGCAATTTCTATGGCCTTTGATTTAGGTAGGAACCATCCTTCCTGTTTGCAGAATAACCCAGTGGGAAACACCAGCGGTTGTGCACACTTACACCTTATACCAAGATGACCTCTTGAGGGAAAGAAATTATGAAATTTATTTATCCAACCTCTACTCAAGAAGGCTCTGCTACACTCCTGGGCTGGTGACTAGTGGCCAGGAAAACTCTCTTGCCTTCTAGAATGGTCCTGGGGGGCTCTCCTCAGCCTAAGAGTTCCTGTGCCATAGCAGACCTTCTCTTGGGTGCTCACAATGTCTTAGCATCATCCTCTTCCCCAGGTGCAGAGGCAATATGTGCTTTCAAATGTTCTCCTGACTCAGAAGACACTCAGGTGAAGCATCAAGCCAAATTCACTGCTGTTTGTTGACCAAGATGCTGCTTGGCTGAGCCCTTTACACTTGGACTGTCTTTTGGCTCACTGGAGATTTTGCTGGTTCATTCTCCTCCTGTAGGCAAGAGCATAGCAACTTTCTGGGGGTTGGGTCTTGGCACTTTTTCTCCCTAACTCTTGTGAAAACTGAGAAGAGCCTTTTGCCTGTGCTGCCTATAATCTTTCCCAGACTTCCTCCTCCCCATCACCACACCTCTCTGTTGCTCAGGCTAAATAAACCCTTTAAGCCAACCTCACAGAACTGGTTTTCTTGGTTTGTTAACAATGACCTTCCAGAATGCCCAGAGCTCCCTCTAGCAGGAGTGCTACAGTCTCCATTTGGCCATCTGGCCACAGACCCTTGGGTTGTTGGAATTAGACTATGTCATTTGAGAGGCTATCAAGTCACCTGACAAGAAATTCTAGTAGATCCTGGAAGAGTCCAGTCCATGAGCCCCAGATTTGCCACAAGAGCCTCACTAAGGCTGTGATTTCAGACAAATCTCATCCTGCAAATTTTTATCATAAACTATAACTTATAGTCATATATCAAGACAGCTACATAAATTCTTCATATAATAAACTATCATTTTTTGTGCATTTCTTTTCTCACTAAAATGAAGTAGAAAACTTTGTGAGTTCAACTTATTCATTGGCTTTTATTTTTAGTGGATGAGAGTCAATGTCATAAAGACTTTTAGAATCCATAAAATGTCTTTGTAAACCAATAAAAATTTGTCAACATTGGGTGCTGAGTGTCTAGGAAGCCCGCTTGGCAAGGAGTTTTGTGTGCAGCAGGTGACTGACTCATTCACAGAGTAAGGATAACCACCACCTAATGAGTTCCTCCCATGTGCCTGCCATCATCAGATCGCTCTTGTTTAGTTCTCAATATTCTGTTATCATTTCCATTTTTCCGATGAAGAAGCAGAGGTGTAAAGAGCTATAGCAACCCCCTCAAAGACACCATAGAGCAGAACCTGGGCTCAAAACCAAGGCTGTTACTCTCCAAAGCTCTTAACATGGAAGGAGGGAGAGAGAGAGAAATGAAGCAGGAAGATGACAGGCCTTCGGCAGCTGGTTCTTTTCAAGCTTTGTGACCCATTTCCTGTGCCTATCTATGGCCCTTGCCTGATTAATGAATTACGCTGGTTTGTCAGATTCTATGTTAATCACACTGTGTGAGTTCTAAGTAACCCTGATTAAATCTTAAAGCTGAGTGTTTCTCAATTTTGGCATTACTGGCTTTGGGGGCTGAGTAAGTCCTTGTTATGGGCGCTGACTGCTGTGTTGTAGGATGTTCAGTCATAGCCCTGGCCTCCTTGAAGAGGTGCCAGAAGAGTCTCCCATCATGGCAATCATGATGTCTCCAGACAGCGGCTCTTGGCTTTTTGAGGGCAAAATCACCCTACATAAGAGCCACTACCTTAGACACATAGAGAGACAAAGGAAGATTACAGTTTTACAGAGGGGATGGTAAAATTCTCAGGGTAGCAGTTTAGCTGGACCAGACCAGGAAGACTCTAGTTCTTCAAGTGCCTCTTTTATAGCCCTGGCATCATTTTGACTTCAAAATAAACTGGAAAGACAAGGAATATAACCAACTCAAAGCAAGGTACTGTCCCCACCATTTTACAGGTAGGTAGAGCAAGGGGTCCCACCAAAAGACACAAGAGTCAAGATTAGCCTTCCCAGTTTTACATTTGGGCAGAAAATCTGTGTCTATCCAGGAAATGGTTCTTTTTCTCATAACCATCCTTATAACATATGATCTCCAGGCATGGTTAAAGAGTAAGCATGCCAGATAGAAAAAAGCAATGAGCCAACCTCCAGAGTAAGCGGTGCAAGGAAGCTGTAGTCACGCCAGGGAGAGAACAGGTCAGTGTCTCCTGAGACCCAGCCATGCTGGAACTTGGGGAACCGACCAAGAAGCAACGAGCCATACTTCCTGGTAAATGGCATGAGCGGCGGATGCGCCAAGGAGAGAATAAATCAGCGGCTCCCGTGAGCCTACCAGTCAGCTGGAGTTGATAGCAACTAAGGCACAAAAAACAACTGAAGGCTTGTATTGTTGGGTTGATTATGCTGACCTGGGGCCAGAGCTCTGAGCATCTCTTGGGAGGATGACAGTGTGCAATAGCAATATGGGGGATTTCCTTCTGACTTGTCTTTAAAAGCCAATATTGCTTTCACTGTTTTACTTTGTGCTGATTAATTGTTTTGCTCTATTCAACATTCTGTTTTGATTGGTTTTATAGTGTTCTGTTTTTGGTTTGGTCTTGTTATACCTGATTAGACAACTATTGTGAAGATAACAAGATATACTATGGAACCTATTACTGTTATCACGGTTTCCTGCTCTGAAGTTCCGTATCAATTTCACTGCATTGTCTTGATTGGCTTTGTTCTGTCTTGTTTTGTTGTACTTTACTATTTTTAAAATAAAAAAAGAGTAATAGTGCCAGATATAACTGTGGGAGTACACAGGCAATGTAAGAAGAGCCTCACACTGTTGCTGACCACTAATGGCCTCTTTCAAGGTGGCCAGTAGTGGCCAGGAGAGCCCTTTTTGTCCCAGGTCCTACAACAGACCTCATATTTAGAATCTTGACATCCTCTCTCTCTCTCACCCTCTCAGTATGAAGATTACTCAAAAAACTAGAACTAAAGGTTCCATTTAACCCAGCTGTTCTCCTTGTAGGTATCTTCCAAAAAGAGCTAAAAGTGTCGTACCAGAGTGATACATGCACACCCATGTTTATAGCAGCACAGTTTGTAGTAACTACATCTTGGAAACAGCTCAGATGTCCATCAGTGGATGAATGGATAAAGAAAATATGATTTTTATATACAATTGAGTACTACTCTGTCATGTTTTTAGATAAATAAGTGTATTTTGAGACCATAATTTTAAGTGAAATAAATTGGACACATATATTTAAATATTTCTTTATTTCCCATGTGTGAGAAACCCAAAGGTTAAATAAGTACCAAAATATTGGGAAGTATCAAAAAAATGCTCAAATGAGAAAGGGTACTAGAGAGAGAGAGGGGAAAGGGAAGGAAGGGAAAAGGGATTAAAACAATTAGGGTAACAAGAAAAAATAGAATAGAGTTTTTTAAATGGAGAAGGAAGGATTAAAAAGAAAGGAGGAGAATGAGAAAAAAATAATTAAAATACGTTATGTACAAGTACAAATCCCCTATGATAAATGTAATCATTATGGATGTCAGAGGATACCAATAAAATTAATTAAGATTTTTAAAAAAGACCCTGTTTCTAAATTGTTCTCCATATGCTCTGATTGGTGCTGAAAGTTCCATGAAGATTTTCCATGAATATCTTACATTCAAAGAGAGTTCTTTAAATAAAACATTTCCCTAGGAAAATACATGTAATGGTTTTTCAAAATTCAATATAGGTTGAATATTCTTCACCTACAATTTTTGGGGCCAGAGTGTTTTGGATTTTGGAGTTTTTTTCCTTTTGGAATATTTACATATACTTAATGAGGTATCTTGAAGACAGTATCTAAGACTAAACACAAAATTCTACTTACAGCCTAAAGATAATTTGATACAATATTGTTAATGTACTTACCTCTTGACTATGTATGGTCCATCACATGAAGTAAGGTATGGAATTTTCCATGTGTGGCATTGTATCAGTGCTCAAAAAGTTTTCAATTTGGGGGCATTTAGGGTTATTGTAATTTTGGATTGAGGATGCTCACCTGTAATGAGAAAGCAGACAAATTAGTTTCAAAAGTAATCAAAAGATCAGAACAGTCCTTTTGCTAAAGAAGATATGCAGATAATGAGTAAGCACATGGAAGGATGTTCAATAACATTAGTCATTAGGGGAGAGCAAATGAACAACACAATAAGATCCCATTGCGTCCATATTGAAATGGCTAAGTCAACACTAATAATTGGTAAGAGTGTGTAGGAACTGGCTCTGCTACTGGGAGAGGAAATTGTTATAATCACAATGGGAAAGAATTTGATAGGTTTTTTGGGGTTTTTTGTTTGTTTGGGTTGGGTTTTTTGTTTGTTTGTTTTGGAGTTTTTTTTTTTTTTTTTTTTTTTGGTGCCAGAGATCAAACTCACAACCTCGCAATTGCCAAGCAGGCACTTACACCACTGAGCTAAACCCCCCGCCCAAATTTGATAGTTTTTTAAAAAACCTAAATGTATACCTACCATACAGCCATTGCTCTCCTAAGTCTTTACCCCTGAAAAATGAGAGCCAGGCATGATGCTGCACACTTTTAATGCCAGCACTCAGGAGGCTGAGCCGAGGATCACCACAGTTCGTGGCCAGCCTGGACTACGTAGAAAGATCTTGTCTCAAAAAACAAAAACAAAGTTCATGTCTATATAAATAGTTATACACATTTTCACAGCGTCTTATTGATAATTGCCTCAAAACTAGAAATAACACAAACATAATATGAATGAATCCCCCAGATATGCTGAGTATAAAAAGCCACCCAAAAAGAATGCACACTGTCTGATTCCACTTACATAGGATTCTAAAAAATGCTAACAATCAAGTTGCAGAAAGCAGGCTGGTGTTGCCAGAGGATGTGGCAGAGGAACCAGGAGGGAGCGATTACACAAGGGCATAAGGAAATTTGGGAGGCAATGGATATGTTCCTTTCCTCAATTCTGATGTTGAGTTCATGGGCAACAGTTACCGTAAAATTGATCAGATTGTAACATTAAATATGTGCATTAGGGAGACCCCTTGGGCGTTGGGAGCAGGTATAGCAGCACAGCCATTTGGTCACCTTAAACTCTCTTCGCACACTGAGTGCAAGGCTGTGGCCATCACTCCTCAGCAGGGAAGGGACAGTGTTACTGGAGTGAAGTGCAAGAAACTCATAGAAAATGCATCTGCTTGCCTGTGGGTGAAAGCCCTGCTGTGTCGCTGACTCACTGTCCCTAACGGGCACTTTTTATCTGGATGAGTCCCCTCTTGGAGCCAGAAGCAATTAGATAAAATACACTGGATATATTTGCACAGCTAAGAAGTCTGCCCTTCTTAGAGGGTAGAGAGGGTGACTCCCCACTTCCCCAGAACAGAGAAAGTGGTTGAGCAACTTGGAACCCCTCCAGGATACTCAGGCCAAAAACGCAGAGCAGAATTCAGTGTTCATTGAGGAATAAAATGCACACACATACACAGGCACAGACAGCAGGGCCACACTGAGCTGCCTCCAAGGCCCAGCTGCAGGTGCAAGCTCCAATTACAGCGGCTGGGTTTCCAATACCTTTTCATCCCAAACAACACCAGGCCTCAGCCCCAGCCAGGGATTGAAGAAGGTTCCGGAAGGACCGCCGACCATACCGGGGAAAACAAAGACTGTCCAAATGGAGCTCATATGAGTCAAACCTGAAATCCAAATTCATTTCCAAAGCCTCCTAGAGAATGAGCAATTGCATAGAAAAATCAGTCATGGCCATGAGGAAACAAACCACCTTCCAAGGCCTCTGCTCCCTCTGAAAGTCACCATGTAGCATTTTCTTTTGCAAACCAGCAAGGCACACAGGGTTTCTATAACAGCAGTTTCATCAGGTGTTTTCACAGTGGACAAGTTTCCCAAGGTTATGACTGTAGTGTGGTCTCCCTACACACACACACACACACACACACACACACACACACCTCTAGTAGTTGATAACTGTCAATATCACACCAAGGCTTAAAACAAAAATACTTGGGATTCTTCACATTTAGCAAAGAAGGATTTGGTGTGTGAGGGATTTGATGTGCTTGCCAATGTTCTAGCCTCAGCAGAAAAGTACCAAGGACACAAACTCACTCTCTGCCCTCCCTTCTCCCTCCTCATTTTTTCCAGTTGACTTTTCAAATAGAAAGCTGTGAAGTTTGCACGGAGCTCCATGCTGCTTCTCTGACAAGTGGGCCAAAGAGGCTCTCCAGGAAGTAAGACTTCCTTAGGCACTGCCTCTGGACTTCCTGGGCTGATCTTCCATAAGGGCTTGCTTTCTCATCTTTTTCTTTTTTTTGGTACTGGGTACTTACTACCTCACGCTTGCCAGGCAGGCGCTCATGCCACTGAGCTAAATCCTGACAATGGTTTTTCTTGTTTTAACACCTAAATCTCCAAAGAAATATCAACAATTAGAAATGTTAATAGATACATGTCAAAAATCTACGTTTCTACCATCACTGTCATACTATTTTTCTGGGTCTCCTTCCAGATGTTATCATTGGGGCTTGTTTAATCTACTTAATATGTGTGTGCACACATAACCCTTAAATATTCCTCTGCCAGGACTTCTCCGCTGACTTTGCAGTCATGGGTCATGAGTGGCTGGTACACTGGCAAAAGGAAAAATAGTCCTTTTGACACTTTAACACCTCAAAGCAGTTAATTCTTGCTACTGAGAATTAGATGAGGTACGTGCAAGCCTCTGGTCAGAACATTGTCATCAAGTGATCCATACACAGCCTTGTCTTATGCATGTTTTTGTTTGAAGAAGTCCTATTTAACATGCATTGTTTGTTTTTATATCTTTGAACTCACATTCAGCAGCACAATTGCTCACACCTGAATGAGACTTATCTAAATGTTGTATTTTCTCCCTAAGACAGAGGACAAACTTCTTAAACTGCAGAACTCTAAGCAGGACTTTAGTGTTACACTTAAAAAGTGATTAAATCACAAGTAAAAAAGGACAAGAACAACATAAATGTGGCAGTAGGTAGATTTCAAAAAGTGTACTTATTTACAGTACAGGAACTTGGAAAAATGGTAAATATGACTTTGGGGAGGCTCAACAAGCTGGCAATCTGCGCATCTGGTGTCTCCAATTTTTGCTGCTCTGAGAATGTCTACGAGTGACCATAAAAACATGTTTGAAAGTTACAATTGAATTTTATCAAGTAGGTGAATTCTCAACTGTGGAGCCCATACACAGTATGATTATGGTTGTACTTGTGCTGTATTAAGGCAATGTATAATGAAGTCGGGAGGCAGGTTATTCAGCTTTTCCGTTGAAAATAGTTTGTTGTGTCTTATTAAAGACTCTCCATGAGGGCTGTCATCCGTCAGTGATAAATCGCTTCCTGTAAGCATTAGTTTCTGGAATATGTGATGGGAGCCTTCTGTCTTGCTTTCAAGATCAGCTTCAATTGCTGGGTCCAGTTGAGTGGAGTCCATTTGGGCTGCAGTCAGAGGATCTGAGTTTGAACAGCAGTCTAGATTCCAACAGCAACCTTACCTGGAAAGCAGCATATATTTCCTGGCTACAAAAGGGAAAGTTCATATTTTGTCAATTCTAAGCCACTTGTTTCACATTTTAACATCTCCAAAACAGTTTTGGTTTGGTTTTATAATTGATGATATCGTATGATTTGATTGGCAGCTTTCTGCTTTATTGCTGGGTGGTATATAAAGTAAGGGTGTGTATTATACCCTTTGGCCTCCTAGAGGTGATGAAAAACAATAATGATAATGCCTCCCTCATGGTGCTGTGAGGCTGGAACAGTACTACAGCTTCATAGGGTTGTTGTGAAGAGGTAAATAGTTTGTGAAACCACAGATACAGTGTAAAACATTTAGAAATTAGGAAAGTATTATTATGGCTATCTCTACCTGCTTCTGGAAGAAATCAATCTTTTAATTTTTACTCAGGAAATTTCTTAAGATCTATACCATGATCTCCTATGACTCAGAGTTTTTCAAACAATGGTTGGTGCAAAAAAAAGAAAAAAAGCTAGTGGGTGCCTGTCTTAGTTACTTTTTACTCATCGCTGAGACAAAATACCCGATGCCCAAAGTTGGGAAAGGAAAAGTTCATTTTTGGAGGTTTCAGTCCATACTCATTTGGCTCCAAGACAGGGTGGCATGGTGGGGCCACAGTTCATGATGGCTGCAAACAGCAAGGCTGAAACCGGCAAGAGAGAGACACACCTTCTTCCTGCCATTACATCACATCCTGGCTCCACCCCTAGCAGGGTATAGCACTGATACCACCAATCCAAGCACTAGACAATGAACCAATCACAAATGCACAATGCAAATACATGAAGCCTGGGGGCCACCGACATAAACCATGACAGTGCCTTAGTTACTTTTCTCACTGCTGAGACAAAATACTCAACAGCCAAAGTTAAAAGAGGAAAGGTTTACTCTAGCACCCAGTTTTTAGAGGTTTCAGTCCACAATTGGAAGGGTCTGAAAAAGGGTTTCAGACCCTTCCAAGGCAGGGTGGCATGGCAAAGGACAAACTATCCATGGCAAAGCAGGGCAGGCAGAAGGCAGCAAAGCAGCAGAAGTTTATTTCTGTCCTTTATATTCCATCCAGCCTGCCTTTGAGTGCTGCCGGGTGGGGATGCTCCAAGGATGGGGCATCCTTAATCCCAGCATCACACACCCTAATCCAACCACCTTTGGAACTCCCTACCTATGACCATGTGAGGCTTTGGGGGGAACATCAGAGTGAGCCATAAAGTTTTTATCATTGGAAAGATATTCCATCAAGTTTGAAAATTATGGCTTAGAAAGAGCCAAAGCACAGAGTTCTCAGGGCCAGGGCAATCCTTTCTCAATGGTAATGGTACCAGGACTATGAGGTTGCATGGGGTGCGATTACTGGATTCTCCTATTTGCTTCATAAGATTCTTCACCAGTGCAAATTGGCTTTATGCTCACAGAACCACTTCTGCCTATGTTCTGTTCTCCCAGCACTAAAAGGAAAGTGAAATATATGAGATGTGATCAAAATATGCAATGAATATTTAAATTCTAAAAATGTAGTACATTAAAAGACTCATTGCCATTAGTCCTCCTTAAAATACTCCTCCTCACTTCCAACACACTTATCCTATCATTCTCCCACTTTCTGGTGCAATTCTGAAATTTCTCTTTCATGAATGTCTTTATGTGGTAGGACCAATAAATACATTAATTTACATGAAAATATATGACTGCAACTCCCATCAGACAGAAAGGCAAGCCCTTAAAAACATTATGGTAAGCCAGGTGTAGTGGCACATGCCTGTAATCCCAGCACTTGGGGGGCTGAGACAGGAGGATCTCCTTGAATTTGAGGCCAACCTGGGCTATATAGTGAGTTCAAGATCACTGTGAACTACAGTTTATAACAAGACCGCCTCAAAAAAAAAAAAAAATGTGTTGTACCTTTCCTCACTTTATTTACCAGAGCTGGCACTGTGTGACTTTTGTATCTTCCTCAAACTCAAAACGACCATGAAACGTAAACATTTTGAATAAACTCAGGACACTGAGGCAGCCATGACTGTTCAGTGAAAGACACTCATGATAAAGTACTGTTCCTGGTAAAGGACGCCAGAGCTGCTTCAAAAAGTGGCAGGAACAATGGGATAAGTGTGTTCTAAGCAATTTTAAGGGGGATTAATGGCAATTGTTATGGATTAAAAACTGGTGGTCAATTTAATGCCAGCTGGATTATATCACCATGGTGCTGAGCGTAGATGTTCTACCTGAGGAAAGTTGCCAGCATAAATAGAGATGTGGAGAAGGAGAAGGAAGGGCGTTGAGGCATTAGTGCATTGAGGCATTGTGGGTTCTCCTACATGTTGCTGTTTGAGCCGTTGGTTCTCCTGGAGAAGCTCTGGTCCTCACATCGAGCGTTGCTTCCTGGGTCCAGAGGGGAAGACGTGTGCCACTTGGTCTCCAGGGTGAACTCGTCACACTGGGTTCCTGGCATGTACTCAATTGTGCTTGTTGTCGAAGGAGCTCGGGGCCTCCGTATCACTGAGGATGGCTGTGGTGCTTTTCAGGACAGCCCTGGTCTTTGCTGTGAGTGTGACTTCTCGGCTCCAGCGTAGAACTCTTGACCTATCAGCACAGCTCCTTCACCCGGCTGGCATAGACTTCCTAGCTTCCACCGCTGACCTTTGGGCCTTCCCAGCACGGATCCATAAAAAGGACTGGTGTGAGTCCTTCTTGTAGGCTTTAGACCTCCAATTGGACTCTTGGGAGCTATTGTCATGAGCTCTGGGTCTTCATCTGGACTCATGTGGGACATTGCTGTGGGATGCAGACCCTTGGCTAAATATTCTATGTCTTTGGTGTTGTGCATAGATTTCCTGCATTTTCTTGTGTTAACTCTGGGTGACCATCATAAAAATAATATTATAAACCCTATGTCCTTATTCTAATTGTTCACCTCACAACCCCTCACTACAACAGCAATGTACATTTTACTATAATAAATTTTTTAATTTAAACATTCGTCATAGCTTTCAACCACACCGCATAACTCAGGCAATGATTAAATCCTAAATTCTTGATATGGCCCAAGATGCTTCTATTGTGTCTCCTAGATTTTTATCATAGTGGCTGCTGTTGCTTCTTTGGGGGAGGGAAGAAAGGTAACATAGGTTCTGTGTAAGACAAAAATTATGCCAGCTTCACTTCAAACGTGTTGTAACTACAGGCTATGAAGAATTTTCCTCATATATGTTTGTTTGTTCTTTGATGAAAAGAGACACACTAAATCCCAGAAATGTCACTGAAGTACAAGTTATGTCAGATAATGGGACCATTCGATTGGGTGTGTGAGGCGGACAGGTTTGCCCCCTAACAGGAAAATATGGAGGTGGCTTTATGTGCTGTCTTCTTGCCCAGTTACTATGCAAGTAAGTGAGTAAATGGCAGAAGAAAGGAAACCAGGATTCATCAGGGTGCTCCTCTGTATTGGTTATTTCATCCAACAGTTTTGACAAGCCTAAATATGGACATTATTATTTCCCGTTTACAATTATAGAACCTAGCCCTCAAAGGTGAAATGATTTGCTTAAGGTCACAAGATAAGGGACAGAATCAGTTTAACACCAAATCCTTCTAGTTGAAATCTCTCTGTTCTATTCTAAGAGAAAGTTCCAACTATACCACCTTCACTCCAAACAGATGTTTGGCCATAAACCATTTTCCTCATATATATTTGTTCTTTGATGGAAAGAGACACAACAAATTCAAGAAATGTAACTACCTCTACCATAATTTCCCCTAGATCTTATTTGAGGGGCTTTTCAAACCTCAATGCTTTATTCACATCATGTTCTTCTTACCACAGCCATGTGCATAGATAGGTATCTGCTAACTTCTTGAGATAATCAACCTTTGTTTTACCCTGAGCCAAGAAAGGATGTAAGACCTTTATCTCCACAAGTCTTTCTTAAAAAAAAAAAAAAGAAAGAAAGAAAGAAAATGAACAAACTTAAAGATAAAATAATAGATGTGCAGTCTCCGTGAGATTTCATTTTCACTCTGAATAGCAGGCAAGTCCTCAGTGGTTATTACTTTTGGACAGCTGGACATCAAAGTTTAGTATCTCCTTTATGGATATGTAGCACTAGGACACAGATATTACTTGACGTGCCAAGGTCACACAAGGAATTAACTATGGAAACTAATGCCCTTAAATCCCCATCATTTGCTGGATCAAACCACACTGTTGTTCTATGCACAGTTAGTAAATATTTACAGCCTTAAATATCTTCCCAGCTGTAGTTAGGACAAGAAGTACTCTCCTATATACATACAATAGATGTGAGAAAATGTAAACTTAGAATTGCTTAGACCTACGCTTCTGAATATTGAAAGTACTAGCTAAACCCGGACATATCCAAGACTTAAGAACAATACTTTGTCCCTTTCAAGATCTTGGAGGTTTTGTGATGTTTTCCAAGATGACTTTTTTTTTTGATGAGTTAGGTAGAACATTGATTGAATTATGCCTTTATTTCCAATAAAACAGTTTTTACATTAAATGAATAATAACCTATAACAACATGTCAGTCCTGTCTGTCTTTACAGTATCAAACAACTGCAATACACTAATGCAGAATAAGCATTATATTTATTTTGATGACAAGTTGTCAGAGCTACTTTTCTTGTTGCTGAGACAAATACCCAATCTCCAAACTTAAAGGAGGAAAGGTTTATTTAACTCAGTTTATTGAGGGTTCAGTCCATGTTCAGTAGGCTACAAAGCAGGGTTGTATAGCAGAAAAGCCTCACAGAAGTGAACAGTTACAGTGGGAAGAAAATAGCAGAGCAAAGACAGAACTTAACAGTGTCTTTTTGCCCCATTTATACTCTAGGCTACTAGGTTTAGGGTGGTGCTAATTTAGTAATCAGTGGACTAATTTAGTAATCACCCACCCTTAATCCCAGGACCTCTTCAGAAAAGCTCTACCTATGACCACATGAGGCTTTAGGGGACATCTAAACATAAGCCATAACACAAATATTCTTTCACATACGATATATTTGAGTCAGAAGAACATCTATATGGAAATATAAATATTTTAAATGAACTTCTTGTATACTTTATGGTGAATTACGTGAGGCAACTCCAATTCAAGCTTACCAAAGAAACGGAAATTTTCTTGGCTTATAAAACAGGGCAGATCTCATTCAAATAATATTGGTACTTTCTTTCTCCACATCAGATCACAAATTGTTCTGCTTTCAAACATACTCATATAGTTTTTCCCTCCCTAGCCCAAATGTTCAAAAAGACAACACGTATTACCCTTCTACCTCCCACTCCAAACACACTGAGGCAGGATTCTGATTGACTCAGTGAGGCAGCTGTCTTTGGGCCAATCCTGGTGACCAGGGACAAAGGAACAATTGTCCAGTGAGGTTGGCTCTTGTGCCCACCTGTTTTAACTACTTTCCTGTTTCTGGACAAAAATACCTGAAATCCACCACTTTTAAGAGGAGAGGTTTATTCTGGCTCAGTTTCAAGTAGTGATCCACTGGCTCCAGGGCACAAATGGCCTGGTTGAAGGGCCTGGCAGAGGAAAGCCGTTGAACCTCCCCACGCAGAAAGCAGGGAGAGAAGAGGAATCCAGGGAAAAGAATATACCTTTCTAAATCACATCCCCAGTGACCCATCTCTCCTGACCACACCCAACCTCCTAATAGCACATTTAGCTACCAAACTTATCATTAGTTCAATACACTACTGAATGTAGTGCCTCCATGATCCAAACACATAAGACTTTGGAAAACATTTGAGATCTAAACTATAACACTATCCTTTCCCCCTGTGAAATGTGGTGGTTTGGTTGGCCAATGATACACTGTAACCGCAGCCCCACTAGGACCAGGGAGTGAAGGAGGAGGAGGAGTACCAATGCCAGAGGAGACAGAGTACCAATGCCAAAGAAGGACGGAAAGCTGAGCTGGGCAGGCAAAAACATGCTAATTATCTCAGGCTGTTCCTCTGGGCATGTGATAAAAATAATTATAATAAAAGTCCTGTTGAGTACCTGGTACTGTGTGCTCATGGCTAACGTGTGACTTTCAGATGCCATCCTCTTAATGTTACGTGTTACTGTGAGGATGTGGCTTACAAGCTGCTTTGTGCCCTGGTGAGTTGATTTGCAGTGGTTTCAAAGGGTTATTAACAAGAGTATTAGTAACAAAATGTGTCATCCTAATCAGTTTCTGCACTTGGTTCTCATGCTTCCTAAATAATTTTTTGTGAATTCTCGTATGTCCTTTGCGAAGTAGCTGGCACATATTTCACTGCAGAGCCTATCTAGTGATGAAGAAACTGGACTTTATGAAGGTTACACGATCCCCCCAAAGTCCCACAACTAGTTTGTGGCCAAGCCTGAAAGCCCTGGTCTCCTGGCCAGACTGTGGGGAGCACCTCCCTTCTGGACCAACATTTGGCTCAGATGAGGAAGATTGATGAGGGTGCTTGTGGCAAGCACTAGTATGATTCTTTTTTAATGGCCTTTATTTTCATCTTTCAAGGAAAACAGCATATCCTTTCCTGGCTAAATACTTATTTTGGGAAAATCCACAAACCAGTCCCCCGAGTCCTGTTTACAAAAATGAACCCAACTAACTCTGCTGAGCTGACAAAAACTGATAACCTCACAGCAGATTCTCTGGCTGTAGCCTACAGAACAAGGAGCTATGTTTTTTTGGGTGTTGCCATGGGTTTTTCTTACTTACCATAGCCAAGGGAAATGAAAAGCACTACAAGATACATAATAATAAGGCAGAGAAACCCTGGGAAAAGGAGACAGCGAGAGAAAGATGTTAAAGCAAAGAAAGGGAACATGGAAAGACTATGAAAATCATGGTGCCTGGGAGGCCAAGGGAAACAGTGGAGAACAAAGCTTGAGGGAGTGGCATCTGGGTTCCAGAGGCGAGGCAACCTGACCTTATTGCATCCCTATGGTGTGTCGTGGGTCGGTACAGCCCATCTCTTGTTGCATTTAATGTGAGCATCACAACACTTTTGCAAAGGATGTGTGGTCATCTTATGATGCACAAGGAATGAAATAGGGTCACGGAGTCCAGCTAAGTTGATGGATTCCTGCAGCTGACCACCAATAAAGACGAAACTGAACCCAGATCTATGCAACCCAGAGTTCATGTTCTTCCTGCCTCTCTCTTCTCGTAACCCAATTGCTTTAAACTTGAAACAAGGATTCTTGTACAAAGGATTTCTTGAGGAAGTGGTCTCAGGAAGTGGTCCCTCAGGGTGTGAGGGAAGCAGGACAGGGTAGGAGAAACTTCTAAGCAAGGACATAGCTTCTGCTACTCTAGATTAACCCTGACCCTGAAGGGAATATGAATTGTACCTCCGAATTCATTCTGCCTTGAGCTGAAGGGAGCAGAGTTCAGTAACCCATATCAGCCAGTACCCCAACAGCAGCTATCAGCTGTCCCTCTTCGTCAGGACAGAAGACTAGAGGTGGACGTGACATTTCAGCGGAGCTGCTTGCTTAGCAGAGGGCAGTCCTCTCTAAAGGGGGGCAATGATAAGCCATTAGCAGCCACACTCACAGCAGCTAGGGGGCGGACAAGAGGCCAGCAAAGAGATTTGGGCGCAGCAACAGCACCCACCATAAGTCCTCCTCCCTGCCTCCTGCTGTGAGAGGGAAGAGAGGGCAGGTGTCAGGAGAGAAGTGATCACTGAAGACCCCACTCCGTGAGCCATGTTGCTGCCAAAGCTCCAGTGTTGCAACAGCCAATCTCAGGTGGTAGGTCTCACACTGGGACAGGTCCTGTAACAATGCCCCAGGGTTCCCCAGATATAACTTAGTGTCACCCTGCTACCCTCACTGGTTGTCCTGTCCCCCACTCTATGTCAACTCAGTCAATTAGAAGAACCACAGGATGCAGGATCTTTGGTCTGTCCTATATCACATTCATTGATTCATCACCAACTCTTTCTCTACCCTCCTTTCTTTGTTTTTTAAAGCAGACTTAATTTAAAAATTCTAAACATGTAATAAATATGGAATCTCACTAAATCAAAGATTATGAAGGACTTAAAAATATGCCAATGTCCAGGGTTCTTTTCCAAAGAGACTCTGAATTAATGATCCTGAGATTTCTTTCAGGTCTCTGGTGACTGTGTAGACAGCTGGATTGAGGATCATTGTGCCTGTCACTTTGGGTCTATACATTAGATTCACTGGGTCATTTAAAAAAAAATAGTCATACCTTAGACATTCAAATTCATCTTAAGGAGGGAGATGAAATTTGTGGGGTTTCATTTGTTTGTTTACATTCTCAGATGCATCTAATGTCATACAAGATAAAGGTAAAAAAAAAACCACTGTCTTTGGGATTTTTAAAATTATGCCTTCAAAAAAAAAAAACAACTTACGCTCTTAATAAGCATGTCAGCCTAGAGAGATTTGGAACTGAACTGGGATCAGACTCCTAGGGAGAGGCAAAGCACCTCCATGGATAGTAGCATCAGGAGTAAAGGAAGACATTCTCACATTAGTTTGACCACAAATAGCCAGTTTTATCACATTTTTATCAAATGTAAAATGGACATAGGTTTTACAACAATCATTTTGCTTTCAGATCTTCCTTACCAAGATCTTTTCCACTGGAGGTTCCTTTCTTCTACAAGAGATGGTGAGTAGAGATCAAACCCAGAATTAATTTGCCTGTCAAGATAATTCAGAGCCCTATAGTAGCTACCTCACTCCTTGGTCCTCGCTAGGCATAAGGCCTAGGAAAGAGCATCGTTGAGTACTGAAATTGTCCCCAAATAGCTACAGCAATTCCATGGTCTCCCCCTCATCTGCACCCAGCCCATCATACACATCCCTATGGACCCAACCTCTAAGACTGCACTTCTAGCCCAGCAGGACTTAGTGCAAAGCTCTGACTAGCACCCCACTGGCTCTCCTGGACTGCCTTGCCCCAGCCTCTTCAACAAATTAGGCCCAAACCAACCCAATGGATGGCCCTTCTACCCTACTCTACTTGCTTTTCCCCACTTGAGAAACTTATTATATGTATTTATTTATTTATGAAACTGGAAATCAAATTCAGGACCTCATCATACCACTGAGCTATATCCCTAGCCCCAAAACTGATTCTTTATACTCTTGATGATAAAGGAGTTAAATTCTACAAATCATGATGGGCATTGAGTTATCAAATACTGAACCATTGCTCCTGGGGGAACTGCAGGGTTAGTTTCCTATGAGCCTTGAGTCACATTTTCATCAGCCATCTAACACATAGCCTTGTTTTATGTTTGTGCTTATTCGAAGGTAACTTATTTAATATATATTGTTGATTCAGCAACATCAAACTCATAATCAATACTTGGGCACTATCTCTGTGCCTGAATGACACGTATCTGACATCTGTATTTTTTCTGTGAGGCACATTGTAGCCATTCTCCCCTTATTAGTGCATATCAACTATGCAGAAGACAGGCTTTCGTGTGACATTTTCATAGCCATATATGAAAACGAGACAATACTTCAGCACAGAGCTTGGGAGTCACTTTAAACAGTGAAGTCACCAACAGAAAGCACAAAAATGTGAAAATATGGCTCTGCATAAGCCAGAGGGCCCTTATCTGCAGTGTGAGAGCTGCACCACCTTGCACAGCCTCTGTAACCCCAGCATTTCCTTCCCTAGGCACGACTACAAACAGCCACAAAATCATCATAAACATGGAGTTGGTAGTTACAATGAAAGTTTATCAAGTAGGCAAGTTCATAATATAAAATCTTCAAATAATGACTAAGTATCTGAACACTCAATTCTGGGTTATAAAATTTTTGAACCTTGTCATTAATTTGAAACCAGCAGTTCCAGGAATATTGTATCACATGGGGTAAAGGGAAGAATTACATAGTAATTGCTTACCTTTTTAACCAACAGTCTTTTCATGGGAAAATATTCATATTTCCAAAGATGCTTAAGGTTTCCTTTTTAAATTTGTTTTGTTTCAAGACCAATAAAACAGAGAGAAAATCAGTGTAGGTACCTTTTGTGGAAGTTAGTTTGTCAATGGAATAGTATTTTGAGAACTGGGTAAGATAGACTCATTCATGGTTTTTCTTGCACATACATTCAGAGGATCTTTATTTTTGAATAGTACCATCCACATTAAAAAGCAAACCAAAATATGCCTATAACAGTAACAAAGGGTGTGGGACCCTCTGTTCAAGTTGGAATATTGGCCTAGTGTTTTCTAGGTGACCCTTGCTAGGGAAAGGCACACCCTAACCACCCCCATCACCAAAGACTGAGCAAACACAAAGGATGGGTGTCTCTTTTCCCATGCCCCAGTCGGAGTTTGTCCCTCACCTACAGATCAGCTTTGTTTCTTCATCCATAAGGCAAATGGCTTTGCTATTTGTTTGGAGCAGCTCTGGGAGGGCAGTGGCTTGTGGCACAGACAAAGCATTTGGCAAGCCATTTGGAAGGCATATTGGATCTTTTATAATTCATCTTCTTTCCAGGTTTTGGAGAAAACTCAGACTTTCGTACTGCCTGGGATGTTTTGATAGGTTGAGCCAAAATGCAATTAGAATGAGCCAAAGTGACCTGTTAGCACTCAAAGTCTGCCCCTTTGGGGGAATCAGGCCAAATTCTGTCTGTTCCTTGGTTTTGTTGCTGCCGTGACTCTGGTTTTTAGGGACAGTTTCCCATCCTGGATGCATAGACTGAGGACAAGAAGGAAGGGGTTTGGCTGTGACCTTCACATCAAGTGGCCCCCTATTAGGCCAGGTGAGCATTCTGCCTGTATGCTTGCTACATGGGAAGTTTCAGGGAAAACCTTGCACTTGCTCTCTCCTTTGTAATAAATTCTGGAGATGATTGGGTTCATAGTGAATTTCATTTTCTCTCACACTTGAAAACTGGAAGATGTGCTAATGAAAAATGACTTCAACTTGGAGTGCTGTAAATCGAAACAACTTTGAATTGATGCCATCTGACTCACTTCTCTCAACCTGAGGAGAAGAAAATGCAAAATTCAGTTTTAAAAGTCAGATAATTACTGAATGAATGGTCAGAAGTCAGCTACTCTGTCTAGATGTGCTGACAGACAGGTCATTCCGAGGATGGAGGCCGTAATCTGTTCATACTGAGCCTCCAGCTGTGTCAGAGCCTGATAAGCCTCCACTGCCATCAATACTCCTCAGCAAAAGGTCCACAAGTCCTCGGTTTAGTGACTCTGCAAGGTCCTCAGCAGCCAGGGATCCTTCATATCCCCCAGGAAGGTTCAAAAATGAGTGTCTGCTTAGTGGATTGGCTCAGCTCTGGGTCAAGTGGACCAGAATTTACATAATTCTGAGCTTACAAGTCTGTGAGAAAAACTGCATTTAGGACACAACCCAATGATAAAATCAGGGTATTGAATTACTTTTGAGTTACTTTCAACATAAGATCTTGCTTAGCAGGAAATTTCATGAAGACAAAATGGGAGTCAATCCAAGTTATCTGGAAACATATTAAAACTTCAGTAAGATTTCTCAACTCTGTCACAACCAGATTACCAACACTTGCATGGGCTTTTCTGATCCAGGTTAATAAGCAGTTAACATTGAGAATATCTGTGCTTTTAAGTCATGATAAGAGAGTTAAGTGGAGAGAGAAACTTCCAGGTAATCAAAAAACCCGAACCTGTCCCCATTGCACTATCTAGGAATCTAGGGACGCTTAATACACTAGTCCCATCTCTTTTGCTCTGAGGATACAATTAGCCCGTGGGACAAAGGCTAGGTACCAGTTGAAATGTCTTGTGCCCCAGCCCACTGAAGTGCAGTGATTTTCCTGGAGCAAGCGCAGCTGAAGGGGAAAGGAAGAGGCTTCCCATGCCTCCCTCATCCAGCTACACTTATCTTATGTCCTTGGCCAATCTGTATATAGAGCCTCAGCAAAGACACATGAGGAATGAATGTTCAGTCTTCACAGACTTCTTACTGTGCTTCTAGCATCAATTTCCATTTGAGACTTTGGCAATGATGGGTGCCTGGTATGGTTTTTATTAGATATCAAAAGTAAATTTAATACTCAAGTCTTTGGTTTTTATGATTATAAAGCTCTTTTCTGAAGCCACTCAGAAACCTAGGAGCTTTCTTTGGATCACAAAAGAGCCAAAGGAGAACTTTTTCCTTTCTTTAGTTTGCCTATTATGGCAACAGGAATGTGAAGAAATGACTTTGAGAAGAAATGCAATTTTCTGTCTTGGCTAACTCCCAAGTTTATCAGACATCCATATGGCTTCCAATACCTTCAAAATCTGGTCTCCATACTAAGGCTGGGTGATCTTTCCAAAAGACCATTATGCCCAGTAACCTTATAAAGTCTTGGCTCCACATGCTCCACAAAAATGTAAATAAAATAAGCAAATCAATACTAGAATGCAGGCAGCAAATCCCTATTTACTTATTTATGTATTATCTTTGTAAAACACTTTGTTCAGTTATAATTCACGTGCCATCAAATTCACCATTTTAAAATGTGCGACCCTGATTTTTAGTGTATTCAGAAGGTTGCACAATCATCACCACTGTCAAATTTCAGAACACGTTCATAACCTCCGAAAGCAAGCCTGGACCTATTTGCAATCTTTTCCCCTCCTCCTGCCTCTGTTCATCACGTGAAAACTACTAAACTTCTTTTAAGTGGAATCATGTGGTATGTGACCTTTTGTGTTAGACTTCTTTCACTTAGCATAATGTTTTCAAAATTCATTTATGCTGTAATGCACATCAATAATTCTTTCCTCTTTAATGGTGAATAATAGTCTATTATATGAATATAAACACTTCATTCATTTTTCAGTTGATAAACATTTGAGCTTTTTCCATATTTTTGGTTCCTATGAAATATGTTCTAGTAACTACTTGTGCAAACATTCTGTGGTGGTGTTTATTTTCTATTTTCTTTTTATTTCTTTTAAAGATAGTAAAATCCAACAAAACAAAGCAGAACAAAGTCAATCAAAACAAAGCAGCAAAATTGGTACAGAAATTCAAAGAAAGATACTGGGAAAACAACAGTGCCTGCCATAGTATATCTTATCTTCATAATAGTCGTCCATTCCATCAGGTATAGCAAAATCAAACCAAAAACAAAACAGATAAATCCAATCAAAACAGAATACTGAATAAAGCAAAATAATCAGAACAAACCAAAACAATGAGAACAATATTGGCTTTCAAGACAAGATAGAAGAAAATCCCCCATATTTGCTATATTGCATACTGTGATCCTCCCAAGAGGTGCTCAGACCTCTGGCACCAGGCCTGCAAAATCAACCAAACAATACAAGCATTTACTTGCTTGTATTAGTTGCGATCAACTCAGGCTGTCCTCCCAACCAGTGGGTCACCTGAGGGAGCGGATTCTCAGCCCATGCACCAGTAGGCTCACAGGAGGCGCTGACTTTTCTCTTCCTGGAAGCTGTGTGCCTTGCACAGCTTACCAGAAAGGCTGGCTGCTTGGCTTCTTGTTGGATACTCCAAGTCCCTGCAGGGCCGATTCTCAGGAGGTGCTGACTTTTCTCTTCATGGAAGCCACGCGGCTTTCACGACTTATCTGAAAGGCTGGCTATGTTCTATTTCCTTAAAGATACACACATACACATGCATACACGTGTACACAAAACTTTCAGGAATGGAATTGCTAGATCATACAATAAGTCTGTTTAACACTTTGAGAAATTCATACTTCAAAATGACTGTGCCATTTTACAATCTCACCAGTGTAGGAGGGTTCTGGTTTCTCTATCCTTGGCAACACTTTTTTTTTCTTGTTTTGTTTTTGTTTTTACCATTTTCAAGTATGCAGTTCAGTGATGTGAAGAATAGTCACAGTGTTGTGTAAACATCACTTCTATCCTCCAAAGCTTCATCTTCTCAAACTGAAACTCTATATCCACTAAACAATAATTTCCTGTCTTACCTCTGAGCCCCAGGTAACTACCATTCTACTTCCTGTCATCATGAACTTGATCACTCTAGATACCTCAGGAAATGAAGTTTCATGAAATACACAGCATTTGTCTTTTGTGACTGCCTTATTTCATTTATCATAATATCCTCATTATGTGCTGCATATATCAGAATTTCCTTTTTTAAGACAATAATATTTGGATGTATGTATATCACACTTTGTTTAACCATCTTTTCATGGTCACCTGGGTTGTTTGTACCCTTTGGCTATTTTGAATCATGTTGCTATGCACATGTGTCAACACAGTCTGTTGAGTCCTTGCATCCATCTCTTTGGGATAGATACCCAGAAGTGGATTGCTGGATCGTACAATTCTATGTTTCATTTTTTGAGGCCCATCTATAATATTTTCACAGTGGCTTCACCATTTTATTTTTTCATCAGCAATGCAAAAGAGTTCTTATATCTCCACATCCTGGCCAACTCTTGCTACTTTTTATAACCATCCTACAAGGCATAGAGTGATTATCTCTTTGTGGGCCAACATTTGTTATTTTCTTTTTTGGTCTAGCTATTCAAGTGGGTATGAAGTGATATCTCCTTGTGGTTTTGAATTACATTTCCTTAATGATAAATGATGCCAAACATTTTTTAAGTGTGTTCATTGGATATTTATATATTCTCTCTAGAATCTTCTCTAGCAGGATGTTTGTTCAAATCCTTTACCCATTTTTAATTGTTTTGTGCTCTGGTTTGAGTGTGCTCCCCATAGGTTCACATGTGGGAAACTTGGTCCTCAGTGTGTTGATGTTGGAAAGTAGCTGAACCATTAAAAAGTGAAAGCTAATGAGAGATGATGAGGTCACTGGAGCCACTGCTGTCAGAAGGAATTAATGTAGTTCAAATTGGACCACAGGCACTTCTCGAGAAAAGAAACTTGCCCCTCCCAACTTTCTGGCCATGGGGTTTTGCCATGGGGTCTGTCCCTCTTGAAAGTGCTTCCCTATGATGTCATTTGCCATTTGATGCCACCAAGAAGACACTTACCAGAGGCCAAATCAAAGAGACCATTTGGCTTGAACTTTCAACCTCCAAAACTGTAAACTAAATAAATCTCTTTTCTTTATGTTACCCATGCACAGGTACTTTGTCACAGTAATAGAAAATGGACTAATACATCTTGTTCTTTTTACTGTTGAGTTGTGAGTTCTTTATATATTCTGATTATAAGTCCCTTATCTTATTTATGATTTGCAGGTAGTTTGTCACATTACATGGGCTTTCTTTTCATTTTCTTAATGGTGTCCTTTGAACCAAAAACTTTTTAAATTTTGATAAACACCAGTTTACTTTTGCTTTTGTTGTTTGTGCTTTTGGTGTCATATCTAAGAAATCATAGCCTAATTCGGGGTCCTAAAGTTTACAATAATTTTTTCTTCTAAAAGTTTTATATTTACTCATACATGTACAATGATGCATTTTGAGCTTTTGTGTATGGTATGCTTAAAAATTTTAGAAATGTTTACCCTCGAGATATATACATAAATCTTTTTAAAACAATTGAATTTATTCTTTACTCTGTAAAAGAGAGCTATTGCTATGTTGGACAGTTTCATTAGATGGAATTATTTTCTTACAAATATTTAAAATATAGAAGGCAATATATATCAAAATTATGCTTTGATTCAATGGAAACTTTGTCATCTGGCCTTCAGTTTACATTCCTAAAAATAATAACTAAGAGTACTTATTGCTTGTCTGACAGCATAATGGAAGACCTATCATTCTATAGGAAATTTGGTCATTGTAAACTTTCATTTATATAATATATATAATATATTTTATATAAAATAATATATAAAACATGTAAAGTGTAATATATAATTTATAAAATATATTTATATATAAAATAATAGTCATTATAAAATTTTATATATATAAAATAAAATTTCCTGGTCTGTAGCTATATTTAGAAAATATTTGAATATTGCATTTAATTAATTTAATAAATTTTCGTATATCTAATTTGCGCATACAGTCCTTTGAACTGTGGACAAATGCTGCAAAAAAGTCAAAGTGAGGGATGCCTAGCTCATGCCTGGGTGTCCCAGGTCCTTACCCAAATGATGCCCCACTACTGTGCAGCTACTTCCTATAAAAACTGCGGGGATGAAACAATAAAAGACCAGAAACTGAGTTTTTACTCTTTCCTCTACATGACAAAGAAAGACTTGAAAAGTGGTTAAAGAATATGAAATGGGATTTTGGGGTTCCCAGTAAAAGCCAGCTGTAGTGACCATTTTACTCCTGATTCTCTTAACATCAGATAGGATATTCGTTATTTAAACAAACTGCAATTCCAACAATATTTTCTTTGCCTGAAGACTGTCAAGAAAAGGACCCTTCTCCCCCCAAAAAAAATCTCAGAAGAAAAAATTGGAAGATGAAAACAAAGTATGTCTAAAAGCCAAGTCAGAAAAATCATTTACATTAAATGAGGCAAAGAAAAATACATTTACCACAGATGTGCCCCCTGAACATGCAGAATTACTTGATTTGTATGTCATAGTGAATCCAGCAGCTCCAAAAACAAGAAGTATACAAAATAAGACATTAACTCTTAATCTAGTTAAACAAGATACCAAAAAACCCGTGATCTACCTTGAAAACATCAGTCAACCAATATTTAGGTGGAGACAGTTTTCACACATCTTTGAGAATCAAAATTCTACAACTATTACTTTGACAACTTCAAATTCAGAAGGTATTTGACAGTCTTTGGAAACCCAAGAAGTGCTTGAAATGACTACCAATCATCTTGATAGTTGATTAATCCAAATCTTACAAATAATTCCATGGAAATTAATTCATGGGAAGTCCATTCTTATTCTGCACAATCAACCCAGTAGTTGAGGAATTCAACACAAAGAGTCTTTTATTGCCACTTTTATACCGACAGAAATTCAAAAACTATTGTTAATTCTTTTATACCAATCCAAAAAGAAACCATGGAAATGGAAGACATAGATATTGAAGACTCTTTATACAAGGATGTAGATCATGGGGCAGAAGTCTTGCAAATTAATCATTCTTACTGCAGACAAGACACAAATAAGGAACATTTATGGCAAAAGGTCTCTGAGCTACATCCAAAGATAACTCTCCTTGATCTACAGGAACAAAAGACTCTAGTAGTTTGAAGTCTTCAGAAGCACTTATAAGCCTGCTAAGACAGGGAAACTGGCTATCTGAAGAAAATGTCAAAACATCACCATGATAAAACAGGTTTATAATTTAAAGAATTATATGGAATTGAAGCTTTCCTATATGAAGTTCTCATTTTAATGAAGCTATAAATGTGCTCTAATACCATGAACTATATCTTACTCTGAAAATGCACTCTAGTACCACTAAAGTTTGAGAGTTATTTGACTAAAACAAAAAATGGTTTTATTACTTGCTAATTTCCCAGACTACACTTAAAATATTAGTGAATAAATAATAGAATTTGATCATAAAATATAATAAGACATGGTTGAAATAGTCTAGAATATTATCAATTTTGGTTCCACCACAGGTATATGACAATAATTTATTATGACTGAATCTCAATCCCTAACCTGTATAATAGGGGCGTTTATGAGATTATTTGTTTTGTTTTGTCCTTTTGTTTGTTTGTTGAAGCAGGATCTAACTATGTAGTAATTTACTATGTAGCCCGGACTGGCCTCCCAACTCACAGCAATCCTGCTCAGCCTCCCAAATGCTGGGATTACAGGTGTGTATCACCAGCAAATACATGCTTTTTGTGTCTTAAAATTTCTGTTTTGTTTTGTTTTGGGGACAGGGTCTTCCTATGTAGTTCAGGCTGGCCTTGAACTCACTATGTAGCCCAAGCTGGCTTCAAACTCCTGGTGATGTCCTGCCTCAGTCTCCAAGGTACTAGGATTATAGGCACGTACCACCAGACCCAGCTTTAGTCTCTTCCTATCAAAATACTTTCATTAGAACTATTTTTTTAACTTTATATTCTTTATTAGTACCTATTTGTGATACATATTGATCACATCCAGTATAGAACAGATTTTTGTAAGATACGTACTTACATAATAGTAGAAGTAGGATAGGATTTGTAATAGATTATCCCAATATTTATTTAATTTTGTATTTCTTGAACTTCTGGTGTGTAATCGTATATCTATAATATATAGAAAAAACTTGTATAATTTTATTTCACTTGAATTCAGCTCGTAAGAGAGGTACTCTAAACTTGAAAGAATATATATTTCAGTACTTTATATATAGTTGACCATACATAACTATCTAAATCTAAAATCTTTATGTATAGCTTTATAAACCAAAACTTTTAATGAAATTTGTTTTAAATACATACAAATATATTTTAGAAATCTCAGTTTATATTTCTTTATAGATGTAGCTTTTAAAATATATGCCTGTGTCATTTTATAAAATCAAAATAATAAATAATATTACAAATTCTCACACATATTTTGTTAAAATTTAAGAGTAAGAAATTATAGAGCAGAATTTGTGGTAACACAAATGTAGAAAAATAGATGTTATATATGTTCCCCCAAATTTGTCAGTCAGTGAAATACGATATTACCTCTTGTGTTGAGCAAGTTCCTTTCATTCAATTCTTAATTTCCTCATGTGTTAAATGAAAAATGCTATTATGTGTCTTAAAGAACTATTGCAAATTTTATAGGGTAACAAACAGGTGTTTGAACCTGGAAAATAGCAGGTGTTCAATAAGCATTAATTAACTCTCAATGCAAATAATAGTTATTTTGTGGGTGCCTAGCAATTATTTTTTTACATAACTGTTTCTTCCAGTGAATAAAATTAAGTAATATTATTTGACAGTATATCAGCTAACTGTAAAAAGATTAGTGATATCTTTATAAGGTGACCATGGGGAAGGGACAACTTTCAAGTATTCTCATGTTGCATTTTGCTATTATTTAAATAGTACAAATGAAAAGATGGTAACCTTAAGTCACAATAACATAATGTTTCAACTCAGTTTTTAGCACTGTACATATTAATTTTACGTTTGTTTAAATTTAGGTTTTCCAGGAGTAATTTATGTACCTAGCTGTATTTTGTTAAACTTACTAAATCTAAGTCAAAGGTATTTTCTTCAATTTTGTATAATCAATTGAAGATGTTCTCAACCTAACCCAGTTAACCTCCACGTTACATATACAGATCCTGGCCTGCTTTATTTCTGATTTGGACTATGAGAGGAATCTGTTAGATAATCTTAACTGTTTTCAGTCTTTCCTTTCTATGTCATCCTAGATTCTGCCATCAGCTTTTTACCTAAACTACAGATCTGACTCTTATCACCACCTACCATTTAACTTTTGTAGCTCAGATATCTCAAATTACCCTCTAGTATGTTTAAAATAAAGCTAAATTATTACCATTAAAGAAAAGTGAGAGACACCAGGGAGAGCCGTGGGTTGGCTGGTTGGATAGTGTGAGCACCCCTCAAACTCCCTCACTGTGGGAGCGTGCCTGGTGAGACTCAGGAAGTTGTAGCTAAAGAATTATTTGTGGTGAAAAGGAGAAAAATAGGATAATAACTAAAGGTTACAATGGAGACAAGTGAAAGACTGTTCCAAACAAGGGAAACAAGACAAATTATTCCAAACCATCTCCACAAAGGAAGAAGTGGGCCTTGTTCCCTGTTCCCAGCAGAACCAAAGGTAAGAGTTTAGGTTACACGAATCACTTGGAAATAAAAAAGTGTATTACTTTGAGACTGAACTAATAAGAGAAATCTTTTAATGCATTGTTGTAGTTCAAAGTAAAATGTTCAAAACCTAGAACCTGAGCTCTAGATGTGGACAGACAAGGGTTTAAATTCTGATTTTGCCACGTATTTAGCTGTGCAACCTTGAGCATGCTATTTCTGTTTGGAATTTTAGATTCCTGTTCCATAAAACAGGAGCAACTCTAGATCTACCTCACTGAGTTGTATGTGTGAGGATTATGTAAGAACTACATATAAACCTTTTGATATTTATACATTCTTATAGCTCTAACAAAAAGAAAACACATCAAAACAACATCAGCTAAAACTTGGTTACAGACATATTCTATTCCTTCCTAACCCTCCTACTTCTTCCACGAAGTCATAATATTTTTTGACACACATATGGTTTTGCTAAGAACTGCTCGCGTCTCATCTTCATTCATGCCATTTCATGCCATATGGAGTCAAATCTCTTTCACATGGAGTCAGACGCTCTTATCCACACCTGTGAAATCAGCCTGCATGTGTCCAGCCTGCAATGTATTCTAGTGATCGGTCGAGGGTGATGAATGTGAGTGGTGACATCAGCACACATTTTGAAATCTCTCTGGGTCCCGAGCTAGGATAAGTTATTAAAACTCTTTATGGCTGAGTATTGCCATACAAATTTTCCCCATCTCTGGCTAATGAAAGGACAATCTGTCCTCCCTTGAGCAACTACATTCACTCTGGGCAAAGCTCATTAAAATCCCCTCCCAAAGAATAATATTTTGCTTCTAAGAGAAATGAAATTGTGAAAGAGAATGCACATGACTCCGAGTCACATGTCAGATTTTAGAGTCCTGAGATACTGACAACATATGGGCCAGCCTCTCTTCCTACTTATGCCTCCAGCATTGACGATTTTCCCAGTAAACACAAGTGATTGCACTGTATTCGGGATATCTTGTTTTTCACCAAAGTATTTTTTGTTTACCATTTTAAACCTTTCCCCTCTCATGAACTTCCTCCCTTGTTTTCTTTACTGTATCCTGTTGTAATAAAAGGACTTTGTTCCTTACACTGATTTGGAAAACTTCCTTCCTGGCATTCAGATTCTCTCTTCAGATGTCAGGATCGAAGATAATGGTCCATTGCTGGCCGAGGGTAAGGGAGCTGTGGGGGAAACAAGGGGAGCTGTGGTCTCCCCACACCCAGCAAGTCCACATACTTCATGTGTGCTGAGTGGCCCAGTGTGTGTCAACAGTGGCTGTACTGTTCACTCTTGCGACACCGGGGAATTAACATGCAAGGCTGGTGGTTTGAAAATTGTCAGTATTTTCTAATCCATGCACTCTGAAATGTCAATAGGTTTTCTAAAGAACATAATCACTCAGAACAGAGTTGGGTTTATTGCAAATGCCAGCAATGATCAAGTCCCATTCCTACTTACTTGTGGCCTATCTACAGTGTCTTCCCAAGGCAGTTCCACTCACGAGTTTCTTCCTCACGAAACACTAAATATACAGTAAATTGTGTTATTGAAAATATCAAGGAAAATAGAAACATACATTATAATTTGCCTAGGAAAGAGATTACGATCTCAAAATTTTTCTTGGAATTTTCATGTTTTCTAGTTTTCTGTATACAAGTCTTGTAAATTTCATGGTGAGATTTATGACTATTTTATACATTAACACTCTTGTAACCAATGTGTTGTTTTCTTTTGTTACCATGAAGTGGAAGTATAATTGTTTTTCAATAAACATTTATAATTTTTTTAAAAAGAGCTTATTAGACATGATTATCAATCTTTGGAGGCCTGCTCAAATAAAATGTTAATTTCCACACCAACAAATATTAGAATGTTTCTGCTTAAAACCACCAATCGGTATACTGGGGTGGAGGGAACTTGCAAGATTACTCACTCCAGCTTCCTCATTTATGAATAGGAGACAGAGTTCAGGTGCTGAGAAGTCGAAAGTCATTCACTGCCAATAGGCACCAGATTTAGGAACCAGCTCTCAACCTAATGCTCACTTTATGTCACTATCTCTGCCTTTTGAGGTGGGACCTGGTAAGCCAAAACATAATTAGAAATCATTATTTAAACCTTTCAAAAACAGAAACTAGATTTCCTCCTTAACCCCTGGCCACTTCCCAGTCTCTTTAACTTTCTGTCTGATTCTAACAAACCAAATAACTGCCTAGACTGTTGCAAGAACAGAGTGGACTATAAATCCTTAGGTAAAATCCATTGCAGATGCGGCCCCTATACTGAGCATCAGACACATCTCATTCATTCACCCATTGTTTCATTAAGCAAACATTGGCCCAGCCTCCATTCCATGCAAGGCACCAGTTATGCCTGAATCACTGCAAAAACAGAAAAAAGCAAAAATCTCCCTTCACAGTCCAGGACTGAAGACAAACAGGCAGGCAAACAAACATCTCACAAAGTGATGCTTTAAAGAGATATCCAACTTCTCTGGAGTCAGAGAAGATAAGAGGAAAGAAGGACACCCTGGGCAAAAGGTACTACACTGAGAATGTCATGTAGCAGATTTGGGGGACTCCAAGTCCTTCCAGCAGCTGCAGCAGAGCTTCTGAAATTTTTATCTGCACACAAGTCACCTGGGGACCTTATTAAAGTGTAGGTTCAGATATCCTAGGTCAGGGGTGAGCTCTGTGTTGCCAACAAGCTCTGTGCTGCACACTCTGAGTAGTAGCAAGGTGCTATAGGTGACAGAGGGGGACACAAGTAGGGGACAGTTGGAATGTTCTGATGGCCACGTTATGGGATTTCTTCTTGGAAGAAGCAGGAGTAACAGGATACTCAATATACTGAAACTCAGGCTGGCCTTCTCAATTTATTGGATGCTCTACAATCACTTCCACGGTGACTTTCTCAACCTTCCAGGAGTGGTGCATCACATGTACACCTTGATTTAGAACACACTGCACTGCAAGTTAGCACTCATTCACCTGTCTGTCCAAGTCACTTAAATCTAAGCACTTGTGGGGACAGTTATGCTTTTTTCAGTTTTGAAACCTCAAATATCCAGTTTTGAATGCACTTAACACCTCACACCAGGATTGACACGCACCTTTCTGCAAATTTTAATCATACATGTGCTCTAGGGCTGAGATTCTCAAACACTGGAGTCACCTGGAGGCTTGTTAAATCTCGAGATGCCGGATTCCACTTGGCATGGGGCCTGGGAGTTTACTTATATATTATGCTCACAGATGCTGCTGGTTTGGGAGTCAACCTTTGAGAACTCATGGTCTATAGGATACCATCAATGATTTCCTACCAACGGGTGTTAACAAATGAAGCTGAGTAATTTAATGACTACAAGAATTTACTCTCAGCTATTGCTTAATCTCTCTAAGCCTCCAAGTACACATCCATTATATAGAGATAACAGCAATATACTTTCCTGCTGGGGCCAATGCAAGGAGTCCGAGAGCTATAATATGGATAAAACACTCAGTAATCACAAATCAGGGTTAATTATTATTGTAGGAACTCACCTCAATTGCTAATGGCATGGACAGAATAAAATATCTTTATAATGCAGCTCCAAAATGTTTGCTACAGACTAAAGTGTAAGTTTACTTTCCAATCTTTTAAATCTACAGGAATAGCATGGCTCCTGCATTTTATAACCTCAATTTTTGTATTTTCCTGATTCATCCTTACCAAGCACTTGCTGACCCTGAGTTTGTCACATTCAGTGGGGTGGCTATTCTTAGAGAGATATAAAATAGCAAATGTTGGTGAGGATGTGCAGAATTTGGAACCTTCATGCATTGTTAGTGGGTATTTAAAATACTATAAGCACTTTGGAAAAGTCTACCACTTCATCAAAGGGTTACACATAAGCCAGCATGGTGCTACATACCTACAGTCCCATAACTCTGGGAAACTGAGGCAGGAGGCTCACAAATTTAAGCCTAGATTTTCCAATTTAGCAAGATCCTGTATCAAAATTAAAGTAAAAAAGCCTGGGAAGATAGCCTTAGGTTCAATCCCCTGTGCTACAAAAAAAAAAAAAAAAAAAAGAAAGAAAGAAAGAAAGGAAAAGAAAAGAAAAGAAAAAAAGAAAGTTAAACATAAGAATTATCATATAACCCAACAATTCCACTCCTAGGTTTATACTGAATAACATTAAAAACAAAATTTTATGTGAATGTTTGAAGAAGCATTTTTCATAATAACCACAACATAAGTTTTTTTAAAAAACCAAAGGTCCATGAATTAATGGACAGATAAATAAAACATGGTATATATACATGCAATGGGCTATCATTCAACTGTTAAAAAGAGATGAAGTACAGCACAGATAAAACTTCAAAACATTACTCCAGTAGAAGATCTCCAGCCCAAAAGCCCGGCACATTACGAGTTTGTTTATATGACATGTCCAAAACAGGTACATCCATACAGTCAGACAGCAAATTGGTAGTAGCCAGGGTGGGAGAAATGATGGGGTGTGATATAATGTCACAGGTAGATTTCTTTTGGAAGTAATGAAAATGTTCTGGGATTAGAGAGTGGTGACGGTTCTGTAGTCTTGTGAGTAGAGTAAAACTACCGAGTTGAGTGAGCAGCGCTTGGCCCACAGGCTAAAAACCTTGCCATTGCTGCTTTTCCCAATTTGGGAGCCCACACAGTCCCAGTGATGCCAAGCTCAGGGAAGCAGACACAAGAAACAGTATCTTAGCCCAAGTTCTAGGTCAGTTGTCCTGGGTCAGGTTAAGCAATTTAGCACTTCTGCAGCCCCCAAAACACTAAAGAACTACTTTATCCAGTCAGCAAGTGACAGGCAACCAAGCAGCAAGGCATTAGAACAGGACTTAATGGAAACCAAGCTACCAAACAAAACATAATTAAATTCAACATAAAAAGGTAATGGACTCTAATAATGATCATTAAACTGGAGATATTTAGAGAGTGACACTTAATGAAATAATTCCAGTACCAAAATTAAGATCTGATTACATGTTTGTTTATTATCTATGTGGCCCTTTCAAAAAATTAATTTACCTTTCAAAAATTTTTAAACCCACTGAATTGTATACTTAAAAGTTAATTTTATAGTGTGTGAATTATACCTCAATGCAGAAAAAAAAGGTCAAGAGCCTATAACCCATGTGATAACATTTTCATCTCAAGAGTAACACTGTCTAATAAGGTCACTAGTAGCCATATGTGGCCTGGAAGCTCTTGAAATGTGGTTAAAGTACATAGTGCTTAAGTGTAAAAAAAAAAAACTTTCAAAAAGTAAAATGTAAACTACTTCAATCCATTTTTAATATAACAGTATTATTAAGATACATTTATTTAAATAAATGCAATATTAAAATGAACTTGTGTATTTCTAAGTTTTAAAATATGGCTAAGGGCTGGGGATTTAGCTCAGCGGCACAAGCACCCGCCTGGCAAGCGCAAGGTTGTGAATTTGACTCCTGGTACCAAAAAAAATATATATATATATTTTTTTTTTCTATTAGCCATATATATATATATATGGCTAATAGAAAATATAAATTTCATACATGGGTCACATGATCTTTTTACTGGCCAATACCACCTTTGAGATCCTCTCCAATAGGTCATGTGTTTTGGGGGGTTTTGTTTTTGTTTGGTTTGGTTTTTGGTTTGGGGGTTGTTTTGTTTTGTTTTGCTTTGCTTGTTTGTAGAGATACATGAAAAGTGTGGCATATGCCGTGGGCAAAGCCCAGGCTTCTCTTTTCTTTACATAAAGAACTCTGTACCCAGCCCTTGATTAGCTCTGTTCCATTAGCATGACTCAACACATGCAAACAGGCAATTCAATGGATGTTTCCAGTTTTTCTTCTTTGAGAAGAAGGCCACCTGCAAAAACAGAGCCTTGTTATCTCAGAGCACAAGGTTCTGGGCTCTTACTATTTTAGAAAGCACTTTTTGTGTCTTTTGCTAATAAACTACACAGCAAGTCATCTGAAAAAATAAATGTTAAAGGCATAATTTCTTTCCTTTTCAGAGTAACTTTTTTCCAAGGCTCAAGTCCTACATATAATGTCACTGGCCTTGAAATGTACTCCTAGATATCAGTGAAACTGATTATAAGTGTTATTCTAGAAAAGAAAATTATTTAAAATTGAATCAAAGACAAGGACTTATGTGATAGGCAAAGTAGTGAAGGGCAATTTATTTAAATGACATCAATGTCTAAAGGAAGAAAACAAATTATACTGTTTGCTTTAAAAGTTCACAAGAGATCCCTTCATTATATGAGTGATAGATGTTATTTGAAAATTTTCAGATACATCAAAAAGCCAAGAGAAGAAAATAATCAACTTCCTAATACTTACTTCTACCATACCTAACACTTCTAATTGTTGTTAATATATTGATGTCTACTCTTCCCATCTAAATATTTCTGTATAAAGAAAATTGGCTTAATTTCTATGTTAATTATTAGTCAACAAACAGAACAGTTATTTTCTATCCTACCAAACATAATTCCATCAGCGTTCCAAATTTTGAGAAGATAAATCCAATTTTTATTGGTTTAGTTGTAAAACATCCTTGGGTTACAACTCAGTGGCTGGGCTGAATGTGATCATTTTGCCTTTAATAAAGCAAGGAAGATATTTACTTTACATACAAAAATGATGTGGGTGGGCATGTCTCTATACATTTTTCTTCTCTCCTCACCAGCACAGTTGTATAAAATTATTTACTGCTTTCCTATAGATTCATGTACATGTGTAGTGTCCCTGTCATAAAGCAGAGGATGAATTACCCACTGGAAGTTTTATGGACCCATATTCAAGTGCTTCCCCAGCTGTGTTTACAGCGTTGAGTTTTTAAGCCTCTTGAGAAGTAATCAGTTTTGATCATCTTAAATCCCAAAGTAAATTTTCTTTTCTGGAGATTACTCTAGTTGCTAACACAGGTTAGTCTGGCCTATTGAACCATATTTTAGTGCTGTGACATCCAAAAATGAAAGCTGTGGTTTTACTCCAAAAAGAAGAAAGAGAAACTTGAGAAATGACTCAGTTTCTTCCTACAAGAAGTGAAGTCTTCAAATTCCTCTGCTCTTGAAAAAATAGGGATTTTTTTCATTATACCGTGTCTTACTTTATAGTTATTTCATCATGTAAGCCTGCTCTTTTCAAAATAATATGTATTCTGTAGAACCAAGATTCTTAAATGATTTTTTTATATCATAGATTATACATTTTAGACCTTTGTATTATAACCAGCACAACCACAGACATACATTATGCTCTCAGTAATACCTGCTTCTTGATTAATGAGAAGTATAAATGATATTGTGTAGTTTGGGCAATTATAACTTATGGGTGACTTGTACCTAGGAAACTTTTATAAATGACTATGATCTCTATCTATACACTGTACCCAACTCAGGCCTAAGGTATGTGTCAAGAGCTGATACTCTGCCAGCTAATTGTATCAGCTTGGGAAAATCAATTAACCCATTTGTGCCTCAGTTTTTTTATGAAAATAATAAAGCATTAATTAACTCAGTCTGTTGGCATAAAGTGAATGACATGGTAACTGGCAGGCAAATTGATAAGATGTTAGCAACTGTTAAAGTTGCTGCTGCTCTCACCACTAATGTTACTACAAGTAGTACTCTCTTGACCTATGAGTTTATTTCCCATCAACTGGGAAGACACTGTTTTCTCCGGGCTGATCCTTTGAGATTTATGTCTGTAGGGAAGCTAGCCAGGTAAGTTGAACAACCAGACCATTCATCTTGTGATACAGCCAACTATTAAGGGTTGAGGTGACAACACAACAGGTGTCATGTGACATATTTAATTTGATCAACATATACTGACCTCCCACTGGCCATATACTGCTGCCCTGGAAACAGGATACGAATGAGCAGAAGAAGTAAGAAATTAAGGCCTGCCTCTGTAGTCGTTTTTCCTCTCGTGTGTCTCAGTGTATAATTCATAGGAATTATTTTTGACTGTTTGGGAAATGTGTTTTCTTAGGCTCCTAAGGGGAAAAAATGGAAAAGATGCTTTATTCTATGCAGAAAACTAGAAAAATATAGATTCTTATAGAATGAAAGTCCCCAAGCCTTTGCATTAAGCAGATACTGCTGTTTTATAAGCCATTTCAGAACTCAGTAGCTTAAAGAAAATGCCATGTATTTGCCACAGTCCTGTGAGTTGGATGGCTATGCCTCATAGGCCTGTCCTACATGCCTGGCTTGCCTAAAGTGAAGAGGAAAGCTCTTAGGCTCTGTATAGGTATAGAGGTAACAAAACTTCCTTTTTAAATATTTGTTTCATTATAACACAGGTATCTCCAACCAGCAGACCATAAATTGGACCCACCTGCATGGGTTTTGCCCGTGATCACTCAGCAGGCTGCCACCAACTGGGAAATCCAAGATGGCCTCACTCATGTCTGTGAGTTGGTATTGGCCATTACCAATACCAACTTAGTTCTCTTACTAAGTCCTTTTATTCACCCCTGGGCTAGGCTGAGTGTTTTTACAGTATTATAGTCTTAAGGATTCAAGCTGACAATCATGAAATTCTCATAGTGTCCCAAGATCAGCCCAGATAGAACTGCAGGTGTCAGAAGTAGTCCCTATCTCTCATTGTAAGGAAAGGCATCACACTGTAGAAGTGATTAGACATGGTATCCAACCATTGCTGTACAGCACAATGCCTAGTATTATACTAAACCTTCCATGGCCTATTTTACCCTTTCAATTGTGACATTTCTTCTCTATTGGCATGTATAATTACCCTTCCAGTGTTTTAGTACAGTTATTTAGTTTGAAGTATGATGACAAAATCCAGATCAATGAATGGAGGAAAAATGAAAAATACAATTTTTTCCTCATTCTTAGAGTTCAGAAGCAAATGATGAGTTTAGGAAAAGTCAACTTGGGATTAGATGAAGAGAATAAATGTTTTGGTACAGACAAGAAGCCAGAGTCTGAGGCTGGGCCACACCCTTGGAGTCTTCCTTGCACCTGGAGCTTCCTTTGAAGTGAAGGAAATTGCTCCACCACAAGGGGCCTGAAGGAGGCAGACAGATGTGAGTCTGGAATGCAAAACTAGCAAACATTTTGTCCACATCCAGGAGATGGACTCCTGAGCCATAAACAGCGTGGGCTGCCTAAACATGTCTCAAATTAGTGTTCTTGGCTCCTTAGATTTTACTTCTATTTGACTTTGAAGAATTTCACAATTTAGACGACTCTAAAATTCTAAAACTTGTGACCCAAAGAGCACTTGGTCACCTCCCCAGTTACCTTGGTGAAAGCCTTCACTTTCTGGCTTCGCTGATGTGAATGGAGAAGAACTATAGCTTGATGCCCCTAGAAAATCTGCTCAAAATGGCCTGATTCACTTTGCCCAAAAAGGTTAATGTGAGTGTCACTTCATACAAGCAAGTGTGGGTAAAAAGGGAGAGAAATGGAAACCCAAAGGGATATTCATTTCCAGAATGGATTTCCAAGATCTCTTTCTGAAGACTTTCTGAAATAAAATGCTATGTCACGGGAGAATAAATGCTAGTGTATAAGAATTCCTATTTAGAAATTCTTTCCGAGAGAATACATAGGCACAGGATTACAAATGGAGCAGACAATTTTCATAGAGATCAAAATGACATCAATGAGATAGAGCCCCTCCAATGAGCCACATGATTTCTGTAGGTGTGAACAACACCCATTCATACCTTTTCATATGGGCATGCGTGTGAACAACTCAGTCACAGGTGAGTACTCTTTTGCTGTTTTACTTTCATCTAAAGTTATCATTTTATAGTCAAGTATCTATGTCTTTTCATTAAGACTTTACGGCTTATCAGTTTTGATTAAGAATATTCTCCTGCTTCCAGTTGCAAGAACTTTATTTTCATATTTTTAACTTGTAATTTTAAATCATTGAGTAGTCAATAAAACTGGGAGCCACAGATACTCTGATTTAAATGCTTTGACTTTATAGAGGTTTTTATAACTGGGCAGGAGGTCCCCTACCCCATCTCTGGTTATTTTTCCAATATCATATGATTTTTCTGTGGTATTTATTTCCTTCTCTCAAAAGTTTAGATCACCTTATCTAGTTAGCAAAAACAAACAAATGAACCAAAAATACCCCCCTTATGATTTTCAGTGAAATATATATTCATACACACCCACACAATTTGGGGAACTGAATATTTTTATGGCAGTGAATATTCTCTTCTAGAATTATTACCTTTCTACTCCTTTATTTCTCTCTTTATTATTTTAGTATCACTTACTAGTTTGTTTTCTTTTAATTACATTGACTTGAAAGTATTTAATATGTATTTTTTGGTTTTCACTATTTTAAATACATTCTTTCTATTCCTATTCTAATTTCTACAGTACACTTAATGATGTTTCCACATATTTTTGGGTTCATCTACCTTACAAAATTCTCTTCTTAGCCATGTGTGGTGGCACATTCCTGTAGTTCCAGTACTAGGAAGGCTGAGGCACGAGGATCTTTGCAAGCTCGAGACCAGCTTGGGGTACAAAGGGAGCCCAAGGCCAGCCTGAACTACATAGTGAGACCCCGTCTCAAACAGACAAAAACAAAGTTCTCTTCTTAATTTGACAAGATTTTTATTACATTGCTTTGGATTTTCAAGGTTTATAAACAATATCATCTGCAAAATAGATAATTTTACCTGTTTTTTCCGATGTTTATTACAATTTTCAAATTTGTCGCCACATAGTTTCATATATTAATTTTTAATATTTTTAATTATTTTAGTATCTGTTCTTTCTGCTTCCTGGCTTATACTTTTTCTTTTTATCCTTTTTAAAAAAATCAAGCCTGCTCAGCAAATATATAGATATTTAGTTGTTTCATATAACAAGATTGTAAATTTATTTACATATTAGTTTTTCTTTCAATTTCATTAATCTAGGCTTTTACCTTTATCAAATCCTCTATTTCTTTTTCTAATTTATTAGGATAAGGATTCATTTAATTCTTATCTTGATGCTTTCCAAAAAAATGGTATTTTGGCTATACTTGTTTTCAGATACAATTTTTATAGGTTCCTACAGAATGTTTCAGTTTTCTTTCTCATAATTTGCAAGTATTTCTTCACTTTTAAGTAGTCAAGTTTTTGGTCACCTTTTTTTGTATTGTTTTTGAATTATGATCTCATAAACTATAAAATCTATGCCATTGGATTTATTGAAGTTTTCTTTGTATCCATGTACATGGAAATGATGAAAATTTTCTGTATTTTGTATAGAAGAAATTATTTTATTAGGTTGGGAAGAAGCATAGTAAAAGTAAAGACACTAGGCAGGCAGGATAGTACACAACTGCAGTGCCAACTGCTCAGAAGATTGAGGTAGGAAGCTCGCTTGAACAATGAGTTAGAGGCTATCTTCAAACACATATCAAGACTACATCTCAAACAACAATAAGTAAACATTGCAGACAAAATATCTACTTTCAAATCTTGATTCATTCTTTTTTTCTTATTAATTTTATTGGTACAATTTAGATACACATAATGATCACATCCATCAAGGAATTTGTACCTGTATATGATATATCTTGATTTCTTTTTTAAAATTTTATTTTAAAGAGAATAAAACCAAACCAGACAAAAGAGAATAAAGTTATTCATAACAGAACAGTGAAAGTGACACAGGACTTCAAAACAAGATAATAGGGAATCAACAATGGAACCATAATATCTCTTGTTTTCTTCAAAATAGCTGTCCATACCATCATAGTTAAATCAAACAAAACAAAACAGCATAAAGCCAATCAAAACAAAAGAATACCTATTTTGAAGTCCTTTATTGCATTCATTGTTTTGTTTGTATTGGTTCTATTATGTTCTGTTTAATTTTTCACTATATTTGAGGGTATCTGCAGCTATTTTGAGGACAGCAAGAGGCATTATGGTAACTATTGTTGACTTTGTATTGTTTTGAAATCCTGCGTCAGTTACACTAGTTTGTTTTGATTGGTGTATTGTTTCATTTTCCTTGGTTTTATCCTCTTTAAAATAAAAATAAAGGCATATTTTAAAGGGAATAAAAACAAACAAAATAACACAGAATAAAGCGAATCAAAACAGTGAAAGTGATACAGAATTTCAAAACAGCGTAATAGGAAATCAACAGTGGTTACCATGCCTTTTGTTATCTTCAAAATTGTTTCCCATCCCATCAGACATAATAAAACAAAACAAAACAGAACAGAATAAAATGAAACACAACATTGAATAAAACATAATAAAATGGAACAAAACAGCAAGAAAAATATTGGATTTCAAAAATAAGACAAACGGAAATCCCCATATTTGCTATATTACACATCGTTATCCTCTTAATACATGCTCAGACTACAGGCCTTAGGCCTGCAAAGTCAATCAGACAACATAAGTACTAAGCTGTTTTTGTACCTCAGTTGCTATTAACTCAGCCTGTGCTCTTCCAAATCAGGGATTGAGAGGTATTCTTGTCTTCCAGCCCATGTGCTGGTTGGCTCACAGAAAGGGCAAATTGTCTTCTTACTCTTCTTGTTACTCCTCCCAGGCCCAGCATGGTTTCCACCAACTCAGAAAGAGTGAATTGATTGTTTCTCCTCCCAGGCTCCTCATGGCTTGCAACAGCTGACAAGAAGCACAAATTGGCTTTTTGTTACTCCTCCCAGGCTCAGCATGGCTTGAGAGCTCATGGGAAAAGCAAATTGATTTCTTGTTATTCCACCCAGTTGATTCTTTTTTTTTTCATTCCTCTCCTTATTTATAAAAGCTTTGTTTTCATTTTTTCCTTCTTTACTCATTTTTTTCTTTTTATTTCTTTTTTCTTTCCCCTTACTTTCTTTCCACTTCCTCCCTGCCTAGTTCCCCTTCCTATTTGAACCATTTCTTCCTATTTGACAGTATCTATTATATATTATCATATGTTGATTTTAACATGTGCCCTTAAGTACATTTGCAAATATGCAAATAATATTATCTACCTCATAAGATTCTCAGAAAGATTAAATCATTTAGAATAGGAATTAGCATATAGAAAATGCCATCTAATTGCTACATAAATATAAAAATATTAATCCTTTCTTTCTGTAAAGTTTCCAAACTAGTCTAAATAAATATATCAAGGCACTGTCAAGTTTTTTGAGCATGGTTTGTAGGCTAAAGCCTATTATTTTGGTAATGTTTTCTTTTTAATTATATTTTAAACTACTAAAGTAATAAATTTTAAAATATACCTCTTTATTTTTTTCCTTAGCTTTTCAATGCTCACATTAGTACTTCTTTAAATTCTTTTATCTTTACTTATTTTTTCCATTGCTCACATTTAGAAGTTTTTGTCTTTAATAAATTTGTTTGCACTGTTTCTTAAGTTGTCTTTTCCCCTAAGTACCTAATCTTGTTATATTTTAGAATGCTATAATTCCTTTAAAGTTGTTGTGAAAAGATAAGTAATAAGATTGGACTGGAGACATACTCCCAAAATGGTCCTGTGTGTTCTGTGTTTCAAATACCATTTATTTTTACCATTCCCAGCATTGCTCATTTATTTTTGTAGATCTAGAGTTTGATCTGATAGCACATTCTGCCTGGCTGAAGTTCTTCCTGTAAGATCTCTCGTAATGCTTATCTGTTGATAAAGAATGCTCTCAGTCTTTGTCTGAAAAAGTCTTAGTTTCCCTTCACATTTGAAAGATATTTTGTCACTGGATATTGAATTTGGGCTGACAGATGTTTCCTCCCTTCAACATTTTAAAGAAGTTCCTCAATATACCTTTCATATTCATAGTCTGCAAAGAGAAGTCTGCTGTGATTCTTAGTTTTGTTCCCATGGTTTAATAGGCTTTATTTTTTCTGATTTTTTCCAAGTCTTTTTCTTCTTTCTTTTCAACAGTTTAAATGTGATGTGTCTAAAGTTTAATATTTTTGTAGGGGGTGGGGAAGCAGGGATTTATCCTACTTGGTATTCTTTCAAGAGAAGTCCAGCAAAAGATGGTTCTTGGTGTGCTGTGGTTTGTTATGAGCACTTGGTGTGGTCCATAGAGAAGAGCTTGTGAGTGGATAAACATTTACTTCGTATTTGTGGCTTTGGAGTTTCTATATTCTCATACTAGCCTAAACTTTATTTTAGACAATTCATTATCAAATTCCTTACCTGGTTTTATGAGATATTAGTTTTCCTCTGCTCCAGAGGAAAATCAGTACTGTGATTCAGATTATCTAGAACACACATGATAATTTTCCTTTGATTTCAGACTAGTTGGCATTACAACCTTAGCTCTCTAATGGACTCCAGAAATATTATGATTTAGTAGAATGTGAGTGCTACTTGACTTAAATAACTAAGATAAAATATAAGAGATCAAAAGAGTTGTGGTTGTCATTTGTTTCTTAGCCACCTTCTGCTCACCATGAACTGGTGCTCCTATACAACACCTGTTGCTATGCCACCCTCCTTTGGGGTCAGTCAGTTTTGGACTGAGAACTCTAAAAACTGTGAGCTAAATAAACCTTTTCTCCTTTAACTTTGGATGTCAGGTATTTTGTCTCAGTAATGAGAGAAAAGTAACCAAGACAAAATTTGGTACCAGAGAAGTGAGGTCATTGCTGTGACTATACTTGGCCACGTGATTTAGAAGCCTTTAAGAATGGCTGGGGGAAATGGGAAGTGTTAGGAATGGTTTGGAGATACTGGCAGAAAAAATATAACTAGAATGCTTTAGGCTGTAGTTGACAGGATATTTTAGTCATAGTTCAGAAGACCAGAAGGTTAATAGAAATTCTGCTGACAAAGACCAGACTCAGGAGGTTTCTGCTGGGAAGAAGGACGGCACTGGCTGTTGGACTCCAGACAATACATTTTATACCTTGGCAGAAAATTTGTCTACATTTTGTTCATGTCCAGAGACTTTTCTTGAGACTAAGATTAAGGATAGCAGACTAATCAATCTGGTAGAAGACATTTCAAGGGAATCTAATGTTGAGGCAGTGCCACGGTTACTGTTAGGGGCTTTTAGCCAGATTTTACTACACTTTCAATGATACTTCTGCCTGCTTCTTCCTGGCTCCACATTCCCATTATGGCATGCATTTTGCCAGTCCTACTTTTTGTTCAGTCACATTTTGAGTCTAGAGAGTTCACCAATTTCTCCCAGTCTAGAGTTTTCAATGGTTTTCAAAACTATTCCCTTTACCTTAAGCATCTTACGAAGATGGTCTCAATTCGTTATTTTTTTCTCAAACCTTCTCTCACTTAAGGAAGTGTACTATGCTTGTGACAAGAGAACAGATAAGGAGTGTACCAGCTTTAGCTATGAGTATTTGTTCTGTGGACAGTGAGTAACAGTAATATAAATCATTTTCTATGAAGGATAGAACAAAAATCAGCATATCATGTACAAATTTGAATGGATATACAATAAATTTGATAAATTATTCTCCATCAAATTCACAGAGCAACAAATAGATTTGTACAGATCCCTCCCCTTGTTTGGGTACCACTACCATCCATAAGAACTGTAATTAGTAAGTTTGGAAACCTAGGTTGCAGAGGAATGATCATCAGGAATGAACTGTTTTCCATTTGTGAAACCACTGTAAATATTCTAGGAATGGTACAGGTAATTGTATGTGGTTTACAAAATCAAGGGGAAAAAAAATGGGAAAGTGTTGATCAGTAGCAAAATTTTGCTTCTCTGAGATCTGAAATCTGCACCCTGGAAAATAAGCCTGTCAAAGAAAAAACAAGAAGCAGATTGTAAAGACCTAGGAAGGAACTGACAGAAAAAAAACAGGAGCTACAGCAAAGTTGGAAAGATGGTCCACAATGCAGAGAAAAGTAGAAAACAACTTGGACACTCTCCCTGGATCTCATGGCTCATGGCAAGGAGAATATAAAAGAAAATTATAAAGACCAGAAAAGAAATTAATTACATTAAGATAAAATAAACAATAAAAGAATCAATGAATCAAAGAGCTAGTTCTTTGAAAAATTAAATGAGACAAATCACTAACAAGTATTACCTAAAAAAGGAAAGAAAAGACCAACTTGATGCAATTAGAAATAAAAAAAAAAGAAAAATCACAGTACACCACAGAAATGTAGGAGACTTTTAGTATCTACTTTTAGAATCTGTACTCTAATAAAATGGAGAATTCAAGAGAAATGGATAGATTCCTAGTTACATATGAACTACCAAAGATGAACCAAGAAGACATAAAACCCCTGAAAAATACAGTATCAGTCAATGAAATTGAAGAAATAATTAAAAAGCTAACAACTAAGAAAGACCCAAGTCATAAAGGACTTGTACTAGAACTTCAGGGAAGATCTAATACCGATATTCCCTAGACTACTCTCAAAGGGAAGGGGCATTCCCAAAGTCATCAAAGTCATTTCTGGAGGCTAGCATTAGCCTGATTGCAACACCAGAATTGGGGCACCTCCCCAAAAAAATTTAAAAATAACTTTAGGCAAATTTCTTTAATGAACGCTGATATAAAAATCCTCAAAAAGATACCATAAAACAATGAATCATGTGTGTGTGTGTGTGTGTGTGTGTGTGTGTGTGTGTGTGACCAAGACCAAGTTGGATTCAATCCATGGATGCAGGGTGATCCCACCTACATAGATCAATTAATATAATACGTCACATAAACAGAACCAAGGCCAAAAATCACATAATCATCTCAATTGATGTAGAAAAAGCCTTTGACAAAATCCAGTATCTATTCTTGATAAAAACCTTGAAGAAAATAGGTGTAGCAGAACCTTATCTCAACCTATTAACAATCATTTACAACAAGCCAATGGTCAACAACATACTGAATGAGGAGATGCCAGCTGAGTGTGGTAGTGAGAGGAAATCTCCTGCTGAGGGTAAAGCTGGGCAGCTATGGGTTAACTGTACAGCTGAGCTCCCAGAGGAGACTGACAGTTATGACCCCAGCTATGTATACGTACAGCTGTGAGGTAATGTCAGTGGAACACAGCAGACTTGGAAAGCTTCCTTAGAACTCCCTGCTTTCCCTGACCACTGTTCACCCACCTTAATCACTGCTTTACTTCTGTAACTCCGCTTCATGATGATTTCCAATGAAAAATATCCCTGTAGAAAAGAAACCATATAAAAGTGGAAACAAAGATTTGTGCAGGGCTCTCAAAGAGAACTTAGTCCCTTGCAGATGCCAGGAAAATAAGCTGATTTTTTTCCCCCTTAAACTGTGTGTTTCTGTCGGATTCAATAGGAATCCTGTAGATTTTTCTGCTTCACTGCACACGCTTGTTATCTTGGTAGTTGGAAGGCTGAGGTAGGAGAATCACCGTGAGTTCAAGGCCAGTCAGGCTACATAGTGAGTTCAAGACCAGCCTGAACTCCATAGTGAGACTCTGTGGCAAAAAAAAAAAAAGGAAAAAAAGACAAGCTGAAAGCTTCCCTTCTAGTTAATGTCAAGAAGACATCTGGCGTCTGCTATTATCAATGCTGTATAATATTATGATATATTTCTCAAAACTTTAGTCAGAGTAATCAGGCAAGAGAAAAAGAATAAAAAGGATATATATATATATATATGCATAAAAAGGATATATATATAAAAGCAGAAAGTCAAATTATTGTTATTTGTAGATGACATGATCCTCTACTTATAAGACATACAAAATTCCCCCAAAGACTTCTAGAATTATTTACCAAATTCAATACTGTAGCAAGATATAAATTTGACACACAAAATATCAATAGTGTTTTTGTACACCAATAATGAACTCACCAAGAAAGAAATTAGGAAGCAATACCTTCACAATAGCATAAAGGAAAATTAAATAACTAAGAATTAGCCCAACCAAAGAAGTGAAAAACCTCTGGAGCAAAAACTACAGTATTCCAAAACAGACCACTAAAGAGGACATCAGAAAATAGAGAAGTGAAAGACCTCTGGAGCAAAAACTACAGTATTCCAAAATGGACCACTAAAGAGGACATCAGAAAATAGAAAGATATCTCCTGTTTCAGGATAGGCACAACCTACATAGTCAAAATGGTCATATTTCCAAAACTTCATTTTAATACAATATCAATCAAAATATCAATAGCATTCCTCAGAAAAAACAATCCTAAAATTCATATGGATCGAGAAGAGACCTACAATAACAAAAGCAATGCTGCACAATAAAAGCAAGGCAGGAGCATTCACAATTCCTGACTTCAAGTTGTTCAACAAAGCTACAGTGATACAAACAGCATGATATGGGGGGTAGGGCACAAGGGTCAATGGAACAGACTAGCATATGCAGAACACATCAGCTACTTAATCTTTGACAACATGGTCAAAAACTTACATTGAAGAAAAGCCAGCCTCGTCAACAAATGATGCTGGGGAAACTGGCTATTCATATTCAGAAGATTCAATCTAGACCCATATCACTTGCCAAGTACTGAAATAAAAATGGACCAAAGATCTAAAATGTTAAGACAGAAACACTTATTCTGCTGGAAGATAAAGTAGTCAAGGACTTTCTGAACAGCATATGAGATAATACTGAGACTCAGTATATGGTATCATATCAAATTTTAAAACTTCAGCACAGCAAAAGAAACAACCAACAGAATGAAGAGATAACCTACAGAATAGGGAAAAAATTTTGTCAGTTATTCCTTGTATAGAGGAATAATATCTAGAATATATAAAGAACTCAAAAAAATAGATCCCTTGGGCCATGGATTTAGCTCAATTGTATAAGCACCTGCCTGGCAAGTGCCAGGTCGTAAGTTTGATACCTGGTACAAAAAAAAAAAAAATCCCTGAAATTAAAAATCCAGTAAAAAAAAAATTGGGTGTGTGAAATGAACAGATACTTCTCAGAAGAAGAAATACAAATGATCAATAAATATATGAAAAAATTTGCTGGGCATGGCAATGCACATCAGTAATTCTAGCACTTGGGATGTTGAGGCAGGCATAAGGCCAGCCTGAGCTACATAATGAGTTCAAAGCCTGTCTGAAATACAAATTGAGACTCTTTCAAAGAAAGAAGAAAAAAAAAAAAGAAAAATTGTTCAACATCACTGGCCACTTGAGAAATGAAAGTTTAAACAGTACTAACATTCCCCCATCCTCTAGAAAGAATGGTTATCATCAAGAAATCAGATAATAACAAATGCTGCAAGGTTGTGGGAGAAAAAGGGAACACCTCTACATTGTTGATGGGAGTATAAACTTGTACAAATACTATGGAGATCATAGTGGAAACAGAAATCCCATTCAATTCCACTATTCCCCTCCTAGGTACCTGAAATAGTTAAAGTCATCATATTACATGCACACCCTTATTATTTATACAGGTTCACAGTTCACAATAGCTAAATCTTTGAAGTAGCCTAAATGTCCATCAACTGATAAATGGATAAAGAAAATGTGGTATTTGCATACAATAGAATAGTAGTCTGCCATAAAGGATAAACTTAAGTCATTTGTAGGAAAATAGGTATACTTTGAGGCCATAATATTCAATGAAATAAATCAGACACACAAGCTTAAATATCACATGGTTTCATTTATGTGGGAAACCCAAAAATATAAACAAGGAGCAAAATAAAAGATAATAGGGAAAAAAAAGAGAGATGGAGGGAGAGGGAGGGATGAGTAAAAATGCAGCCAGGAGGGAAAGGAGGAGAAGGGGATGTGAAAAGAATTAAAATGTGTTATGTACATGTACCAACTCTATACCAGGAGTGTAATCATTACATACTAAAAATGTGTACTAATAAAAACATGTTTAACAAACCCTACGGCACAGGTCTCAACCAACCAGAACAGACATCTGGAGTAAAGAATGTGGCCCATAGTGGTCACCAGGTGTATCTTTCCTACGATCCAACTCTGCTAATACATACCACTTTATAGCCAAATCTTCTTTTTCTCTTTCTCTTTCACACAGTACTTTTTTTGTTCATTTGTGTGTTTATTTATGAAGTCATTGTTGCATTTCTCTGTATGTTAGGAACTCTAAGCACAAAAATGAGTCAGTCCTCAAATGCAGTGTGGAAGTTGTGACCTTCCAGTGGCCCCCACAGCTACTGTGGAGTTCCTGTTTCCTTTATCCTAGAGGAGATGCTACTTTTAGATAAGTTTAGAGGAGATGAGGGTAGATACGTTCAGAGAGATGCTACTTTTAGATAAGTTCAGAGTAGACCAGGAACTTCAGGTTCCAAGGAGATGCTGTCATCAGCTTCCCCTACTAATAGAGCTGAGGAGACATCCCTAGTGTCTTTCCTATCAAAACCCCGTGGCCACCTGGTACTGAAGAAGAAGCACCCTATATGTACTTTGACTAGCTGCCACACTTATCCAGCAACACAGCTGCTGGGAGGCATGGGCTAGTGGACAGAACATGGACAGTGTTAGTCCAGGTGCAGCCTAATCACTTAGAAGCTTTGGACATGCTAGGAAGGCATTTTAGTGAGAGTCATTGAGTGTGGGGATATGGGTACACTGGTGTCAGGACCGGTCAGGGCTGTACTTCCAGTCCATCTCCTGGGAAGACAGAGAGAAAGTGGGTGAGAAGGGCACTATGCTACCATAGGGGGACACTGCAACTGGTAGAACCAGCCTGGCCACCTTGGGTGATGGCTGGCACTGATACTAACAAAGAATTAGATTAAGACATCAGAAACAGAAAACTTGGAGATCTGGGGCCTCTACCACCCAAATAACACTGCACTCAGCTCTTAACCCACCACCAATATACATTGGTCGAGCTAAGTAGATTTAAATACAAAATACAAACCTTTCTCAGACATTTTCCACATCCCAGGAGGAATGAGTTCCTCACACTTGTCCTCTGGTCCTTTAGTTATAGGAACCTCAACACTCCCCATTTAGGATTAGTTGAGATATGTAGGAATGGGGAACTTTAGAGACAGTGGATGATAATAACACCTCATACTGTCACAATGGGCAAAGGAGAGACCAGAGAAAGTATTCATTACTCAGTGATAATCTAAACTCTAGACTACAAGTTCAGTCTTCACACCAACCCTGGGAGGAGATGGCTGCCCCTGAATCCACAATGACCAGAAATAGACACGGTCAAGCCCTCCTTTCACCTTGCTTACCACGCCCACTCTTTCTCCTTACTGTGGTTTGAAGGCCACCAGAAAGCCCAACTTGGTTTAATCCAGGGACCGTGGACTAGTGACAAGTACCCGTGAGGAATTCAGCTGTGAGAATGGCTTCAAAGAAAGGTCACTCTATCCAGGTTCATTACCTAAATTAAAGGACTGTCTTCACTTGCTCATGATTTGAGAAAAGTCAAATGAACTTCCCTTCATGGTAACTCTGTTGCTTAGAATCTGACCCAGAGGCCATCCTCCAGCTAATGGTGAGTAGTTTTTATTGTATTCTCTTAGATTCTTTGATTTAGGAAGACTAGAAGGAGGGACTTCCCAGCCATGATCCATCCCTGCTTTGACAACATTCGCATTGTTGGATGGAAGTGAAAGTTCACTGGAAAGAAAACACTTCCCCACCTAGAAAGTCAACTCCTCCTGTCCTTGTCAGACCCAAGTAGGCCAGCAGCATAACTCCTCTCTTGTCTTTGTGCTTTCCTCTACATTCTCTACTGGGGCTATTTTTGTGTTTGTGTCCTTAAGTCACATATGTCACTAATTAAGAATTTTCAATTTCCTTGGCAAAAGGTTTGAAGAATTTGGGCTCTGAGGTCCCTCAGAGTTCTCTGTTGGATACCATAAAACACAGAAAGTACGTAGAGAGTTGATGAGGGGAAGATGGAAATTTGTTCTTTTCCACTGAGGATTAAATATTCAAAAATAGATAGAAGCCAGGCATGCTAGTGCACCCCTATAGACCCAACACTCAAGAGGCTGATGCAGGAGAATTGTCATAAGTTCAAGGCCAGTCTAAATTACAGAGCAAGACCTTGTCTCCAAAAAGCCAAACCAAACCAACCAAACAAACAAATATTCAAAAATAGAGTTAAAAGGGATTTAAATTAAACTTTAAAAGCTTACAGTGTTTCAGGTGGGTACTGTTTTAAAGGTCTACTGAGCTATCGACTCTACCTTAAAGAAATTTAAATTCATTTCAGTATCTATAAATGTTACTGTCATCTGTAGAGCACAGATCTTTTTCAAATTCTCACTCAGCTGCCAGTCGGCACTGGCTGTGGGCATGACACAGGTGACCTCTTTGACAACATTCAGTCTGTAAATCAGAAGCAATAGTTAACTTCCTATCTCCGTAACTGTTCTGTTAACATTCTTCCTATGTTGCAACTACCCTTATACTTTGTCTTTCACTCTGCTTCCTTGTTGACTGTAAGTTCCTTAAAAGCAGAGATTCTTCTCAACTTTTACACTAGCAAAGTAAAGGTGTTCATAAATTTGTTCTATAAACGAGTGAGTGAATGAATAATTAATGTCTTGGTTATTGTACATTCCTGTAATAATTAAATATGATAGAGTTAGTTCCCTTCCCAGAGTATAACAGACCCTAATTTTGGGGAAAAGAAAGGTATGACTCAAAATGTTAACTTAACCATGTGTATTTCCTCCATTCCTTCCTTTGTCTTATCTTCATCTTCAATTCTTTTAACTAAAGTTTACCAAAGGCCACCTGTGTTCCTTCCAGGGACTGAACTGAACCCTGAAATTAGAGGAAATGTCACATTTTTAACCTTGAGTCTGGAAAGGAGATAATCTTTTAAAAACTACAAGCAATAACATAACTGTTGAAATAAACAATGTAGAGAGCACATAACAGGCCCTAGTATCTGTTTGGAGAAGTCAAGAAAGGTTCTGTAAAAGGATATGCATTTGAACTGAGTTTCAGATGGCAGATGAACTTCTCAAGCTGATGGAGGAGGAATACCTACACCAGACAGCCTGGGATGCATCTTCATGTCTGCTGTAACCAGTCAGGCATGTTGGCCAAGTTACTTCACCTCTCAGAGGCTAAGACTCTTCCTATGTTACAGTCTAAAGGATTTCTGCCAACATTCAGTAGGATAATAAGTCAAAGGCATCCCATCAAGCCATGCAATGGTACATGAACAGGTTTGGAATGGTGCTACATGGGTAAGATCCTAGAAATGAGAGAACCTGGTTGTTATGGGAACAACAGTGATCAGGCTTTTGAGGGTACCCAAAAGGGGCCACCAATAAATAGTGACTCTTTTCCCCACCTGGATTGGGAAATCTGGGGAAAAAATTTTAAACCTCAACAATGGAGACCTTTGAAATGGTAATGGCTAAATTGTTGAATAAGCACAGAACAAGGAAAATGAAACTGGAAAACACCAATTATTGTTGATCTAGGCACAGTTGCCTCCCAAACAGGAAAGAGTCAGAACATGGAGCAACAGAGGAAAAGACTGATTTACTCCTGAACAGAGAAAGGGAGAGCAAACCTGAACTTGCCTGGTTGGTTTTTCCCAGTTTATCAATCAGGGAACCCCAGGGGCAGGATGAGTAAAGGGTGGAGGATCTTCGGTATGGGTTAGGAAACCAATTGCCTGTGGCAAAGGGATCTGATTAGTGCTTCCTTCTAACAGACTCGCTCCAGACATGGGGACTGGGAAGTGGCCGACATTCTGTGCACAGAGAGGGTTAGGAGACAAGGTAGAGGCTGGATTGACAGGCAGGGGCCAGATAATGAAGAGCCATAATTAGCAAGCAACGCAAAAGGCTGAGGTGAATGGCCACAGAGAGGGAAGGAAGACAGACTGACCAGGATTGTCAATCATGAGATGGCCACAAAGAGTGACAAGTGTGGCTGGCATTGCAGAACACACCTATATGATGACAAAGATCCTTGTGCCGAGATGACAGAAGGCTGGTGATGTGGCTTTGCCAAGTCCTCAGGCAGCTGAGGATGCTGGCCCAGAAGCGAGACCTGGGAAGAGTTAATCTCGGCAGTCTCCAAGGATCCAGAAACTACACTGCACAGTCAGGTCAGAGGAGACGTTCAAGTCTGAAAAAGGGAATGAAAGATCCCAATGTGTAACAGGATATAGTAAATAGTGGAAGTTTCATATTTTTTTGAGATGGGAAATTTGGGGTGATAACAAAAGCAAAGGGGTGAGCCTGAAAAGGGGTAGCTCAAGGGGGATAGAGGTAAATATCATTGGCATTATAGTGGAAGAGGTCAGGGATTCTAGAGGAGATCATCCACAAGAATGTGGCTGATGTAAAAGTTAACAAAGAACAGAGATCTCCCATCTTCCACAAATGGGACTGGGTCAATTAGCCACATGCAAAGGAACCAAAAAACAAAGACATCACAACCTTCAAAATAGCAACAGCACTACTATAAAAAAAAAAGTAATAAGAATAACTCAGCTGGTTTATGTAAAGATGGAAATCATACAGAACCAAGTTATTTTCAGTTGTCTCAAGATAAGGCCTTGTGACAATTATAGAGACAACAACAACGAAGGTCTTTTTTCTTTCCTTCTAAAGAACAATGTGCTGGCTATAAATCTGTATAGAAAACCTTCACAAAATTTGTCATCTTCAATAATTGGTTGAATTCTAATTTTCCTGAGATGTTTCTCTCCCCACAAAGCCACACTAATCAGACAAGTGTCTCTCCCTACGCCACAGATTCACAGGCTCCTGGAGAGATGCATCTGTAAATCAGGCAGCGCACAGGCTGTGAGTATGTGGGAGCAATGAATCTGCTTCATAGCCTCAGAAACAGATGGCGTCAATCACATCAGCTGATATTTGTGATTACTACTATTATTTCCCATAATTGCCCTTCTGAGATCTGCTCATTTACATCATGCTAAGCACTTATAATTAGCCAATGAAAGATTTGGAGCTGAGCTAGCTTTAAAAAATTGAGGCCTATGGGGATATAATGTATATATAGCAATTCTATCTCATAATGCTGAATATACGGATGAAGCTTTTTCAAGCAATGTCTTTTTAAAATCAGATGAAATGTATTCATTTCTGTTGTGGCATTCGGTCATTTTGGATAACTCTACAGATATGCTGTGGGAAAAACCAGGCAAAGCAATTCTCTCAAATCACGAGGCTAGGTCTTAGCAACGGGTTCCCTGCCAGGAGATATCCTTGAGAATGCCAACCTTCATTGTGATCATCTAGCAGTAAAGAGCTTTGAAAACAGATCTTCTTCCCCCTTTACTTTTCCTCTTCAAGACACATAAAAGAATCCAAGTGAGCCCACTGGTTAACCAAGACAGGCCCGACCTTGAGTTCAGGAAGCTTTCTAATGCTTCCCACCTGCCTTTCCACAGAACACACTTTCCAGGATACAGTGACAGCAAAGAAGCTTGCTGGCAAAGAGGAAGGCCATACATAGTGTAGCAGGGATGGCATATCAGGGAAGGTCAGCCCAACACTGAAAGCACTGTTACTCTTAACAAATAACCCCTGATGCATTTATGCTGCCTCTCCCTTTCTTCCTCCCCATCGCCATTCTGTTTGTCCCAAGAAAAGCAGCTAGCAGTATTGTGAAGACATGAGGCAGTCAGCCCCAGAGGCTGTTAGTAATGTGGTGTCGGATTTCATCTGTCCCCATTTGGCACTCAGTGGGTCCTCTGCACTGGGCAGAGTGAATGTCTCATTGTCTCAGATTCCTGTCCTCTCCTACCACAGGTGGGTCTGCCCCACCACACACAGCCTGTGAACACTCCTACCTCTACCTACACTGCTGCCCTGCCTGCAAAAGTTTGCCCACTCCACCAACTGTCCAAATTCTTCAAGGTCCAATTTTTGTTTCTAATCATTGCCTTTCCAGCTTATCCCTCCCACTTACTGTTGAACTGGGGACAGAAAACAATGATCTTGTGGTTAATATCATCTGCTAGTGCACCCAAATTATAGCCAGAACATTCCAAAGTGACTTCTGAGCTTCAGGCACTGTGTTAGCAATGACACTGAGAATGGCCCCATGGGGAATGACGCAGAGTCTGTCCAGTATTTGCCAACCCTGGTCTAATCATTACGGCAGTGGTTTAGAGTGGAACTTGTCTGATATTACCCAACCTTATGTAGTGTTGTGGTTTTATGTCAGCTTTGATAAGATTTTAAGAGTTTGAAAGCAAGGCTGCTGCAATTGTACAGAGAAAGGACCATAAAAGAAGTCAGAGAAAGTTAGTTGATATCCCCCACCACGATGGCACAGAGACATGAACCCAGTACTACATACCCAGCCCTTTTTTATTTTGAGGCAAGGTCTTGCAAATTTGCCCAGGCATGCCTCAAAACTGTCATCCTCCTGCCTCAGTAGCTGAAATTATGTACATGGGCCACCACACTGGGCCACAATCAGTCATTCTCGAGTGATCCCTTAAACTGACCTTCTCGGTGTTGGTTTCATAGGCCCCAGAAAGACGATTTCAAGAACACCTTCAGGAGCGGTAAATTTCCTAGTGTATCTCATAGACGTATGTCATATATAAACCAGTTACTCATTTGTTTGCAATTGAAGACATTCCTTCCTTCACAGAAATGTCATTCCCCAGCTTCCACAAAGCACTTCCTTCTGAACACAGCACAGGAAGAGGCCAAAGTACTGTCTAGAACTTGTGCAGTGAGCATCCAATCAGAACCTTCCGCGCTTTCTTCCTCCAAGGTTAAAAAGGGCCCTGGTTAAAAATTCTCAGGCCCTGCCACTTGCCAGGAGAACCATCCTCTGGCAAGTTCTCGGCTTTTCTAGCCCTCGGTTTCCCCAGCTGTACCAAATGGTACTAGCACCTATAGCATTGCTGCATGACGTTCTTAGAGCAGCAAGCAACTCCTGGTGAGTACTTACTCCGTGCTGGCTTATATGATTTTTATTATCTCTTTCCTCTGATAATTTGGAAATATTTCCATGATAATGTAACAGCCCGAATGGAATAATGGATCTCATATTGGTATTTCTTTTAACCTTTGAAGATCATTCTAAATCCAGGAGCATCAAGAAACTTCTCCCTTGGGATGGGTGCCCTGTGAAACAGCCTGGAGTTGCTGAACATCAGCTCTACGAGTTTAACACGCTCTCTGTTTTCTTCCTTTCCTTTCCTTCTTCCCCCTCCTCCCTTCCTCCAGCTCTTCTGTGTTTGTGATGACAGCAAGTGGAACCCATAGTCTCTGGCCTTTCTGCGAAGCTCTACGCGCCGCGCCATGCCTGGCTGCACTGCGATCCCCGCTGCATCTCACGCTTTCAGCCCATAACAAAGCCCTAACGCCCCTCCCCGCGCCCGAGAGGCGTGATTGACAGCCCGCAGGGACGGCGGGGGCGGGGCCCTCGGAGCCTTCCCGGGCTCGCGCCCCGCCCCGCCCCCCGGGGATCCCACTTTGTTGCGAAGAGGTGAAGCCTTTGTTTTGGTGGGCTGATCCGTTTTCCGGAAAGAGCCGAGTGTAAAGGTTTTGCTGCCTTCACCTGTTTTGTTTTGATTGGTTCTTTTACTTTCAGTGAGAAAGGAGGTGGCCACACCTGCCTTCGTTTCTATTGGATAAAACCTCGAAGGGTTCATTGAGGTCCAGACGCTACTCAAAGCGCACGGGCTCCCAGGTGCAGGGAGGCTGCCAGCCTGACGGGGCCCCGAGAAGGAGCCAGCTTTCGCCGGCGGACGAGCTGGGCTGCCTGCGCCCCACCTGTCTCGAGCTACTGCACCCCTCAATACACCCCCGTTTTACACGCTATTGAATGACTGGCTGCTGCCGGTGGAGGACCGGGCCTGGGATCTAGACTTCCTTCCTTGTCCTTCTTCCTCTACTGGCCCCAGCCCAAACGCCACTGACCCCCACCACCACCCTTAGCAGTGCAGGATTAGAAGCCGCCCAAAATATTCCCAAGGGCAGGAAGAAGCGTCTGCGCGTGTGTGGGAGGGCGGTGTTCAACATTTATTGCCTTCAAAGGGAAGAGCACCTCTGGGCGAGCAGACCTTCCTTGGTGGGGCCGGACGCCTCCCCGGTGTCCTCGGGGAGCACATTCCAGAGAGTGAATAAAGTGTCCAGAGATGCTGGACGCAGGTCACAGACATGACAGCGATTCAGTAGGATGAGGCAGTTGTTTATAGCCCTCCCAGGATGCCACAGGGCTTACCAGCCAGCCAGGCAGCTCGGAGCAGGCCCAGGCTCAGGCTGAGTCCCTACGTGAGCCCCGGTTCTGCTGGAAGAGCTGAAGCAACAGTGACTAGACCAGGGTCACACACCAAGCTTGGGACGGAAATAACTCTGACTCTTCCTCCTTGGCCCTAACAGCAACAACATTGCCCTATTACTGCTCTATTATCCAAATCTGAATCATTTAAAATGCACCTAATTGTAGGCCTATGGGGAACTGTAACCACCGTGTGACTCTTAACTGCCAACGAGCCCAGGTAGGAGTGACCAAAGTTTTGCAAATGCCTGAACATGGAGTTAAAATGCTGGGGGGGTGAGTCGTGTTTGCAAGTGACTTTGACAAGTACCATATTTAGATTTTTAAGGGCTGAATTTGAACGATCACCTCTAACTTGTCATGCTACAGGGCAGATCCCAATTGGGATTCAAATACAATCCACTGAAAAAGGCATTTGGGCTCAGATACTTCTAAGCAGTGAGTCTTCATATCTGCTCTTTCTTTTGTGTGCCCACTCAAGTACTGTCATGCTTCTGTGTTTAAATTTGCCTTTTAATGCCTATGTTGGCACCTGTGAGGGCTGGGGAGGGCCTGGGAAACCATTGGACTGATAAACTCAGATCTTTACACGGGGCTGGACACGTGCTGTGCTCAGGAAAGAAAGTAAATTCCAGCTAGCAAATTGCTCTAACTGATTCATTTGTCCTCAACAACTCCGCCTACCTGCTTGCAGGTATCCAGGTAAATGACAAGTGGGCGGGACCTATTGACTGTTTCAATAGCTAAGGTCTCAGCAATGCTTTATCTGTCCAAGCTTCCATGCTGTCACACATTTCCTACTCTGGACCAACCAATGCTCTTCTGCCTCCAGGCTCTTGTCCACCAAACTTGATTCTAGTCGCTGTTCAGGCTGCCTGACTGTCTGCTTCATTCAGCCACAAGGGATGGAAGGTGCCTGGTTGCTGCTGCTTTAAGAGCCCCAGAGACACCTGAAAAGGTGAGCTAAACTCTCCATTTTCCTCTCTGGCATTTAGGCCGCTGGTCTCTAAGGGATCTGATTGAGGAATCTGAATGAGAAGTATAACCAAAAGGACTTAGCCCTGGGGGAAGCAGGAAAAGTAAAGATGTCTTTGACATTCTGGTTGTACAATAAAGTTCTCCCATGTCAGACATTTAATCCTTTTTGTTTCCCCTAATTGTTAATCCAGCCTCTGCTTGTCAGGAAAGTTGATCTGATTGTGTAAAAACCTGGAGAGGAGAGAAGTGCAGTGGAGAGTTTTTTGAAATGTACGGAAGAGGTGTGGACCTAGGTCGTAGGGCAAACAGAATTCAGAGTTGCCTTACATTTGCCTGTTGTGTTTTTAGTTTTGTTTGGGCCTCATTTTGCCTCACTTTAATGTGCTCATCTCCCCAGGGGTGATTTCTCCCAAAGCATGTGCAACATTCAGTGTTTTGTTTCTTCAGAAAATCTGTTCCTCAGACAGGTAAATTCTGTTGCCCTATGGAAACTCCACCCACCAGTTTTCTTCCTTCTCTCATCTCTGAAAAAGTCTTCATTTTCTTTGCTCTTTGTTGAACACCCTTTCACAAACATTTTGCAGCCTAGATTGGAACTGTTTACTGTCGGGCCCAGTCTGGCTGCCTGATGACCTTTGGTTAAAGATAATTCCTTTGGTTAAAGATGATTCCTTCGAGGCCACAAGGATATCTGCAGGCAGTTACATTTTCAAACTTTAATTTTCCAAAACTCTTTTGGTCTCTTTTTAACAGCAAATATACCAAAGAGATTGTTCTGCCAGGACATAACCTGCAATTTTAACTCTTAGATCCATTTTTGTTTTCTTAATCTTGACCACCCAGCCTGGGCTACTTCTGTTCTTAACAACCCAGCAGCCACTATACTGTTGTTATCAAAAGGAAAAAAAAAATCATATTCCCTACTGAGATGAACTGGAAAACTTGAGGAGAAAAATAAAACTGTGAGGCAGTTTATTCTGGATTCTTTCATTAGCTGTTTTATTCACCCTTTCTCTCTCTCTCTCGCTCTGAGATTTAAATTAGTAGTTAAATTTGTAAGGGAATAATCTGTTAAGAATTATGCTCCTATTTATCTATCTAAAATATCAAAGTATGAATTAAAACAAGCTGAGGGAACTTTTGCCTTAAATGGGAAATTTTTTCTTACCAAAAAGAAGCTGCCTTTCTCTTGTTGCCAGTCCCCCCCCCCCAAGCCCATAGTGTTCTCCTTCAAGTAACCTTTGTGTTTATGTTTTCTCCTGAGCTTATGTCTTTGGAGAGAGTGACTGCTGCTTGTAACTTAATAATATTCTCACTTGATTCAAAGCTTTGACAGAAAGATCTGGCTACTGAATCATCTAAATAGAAATATGTATCTAGAGTCTAGATGTCTGAGTTCCTTTCATAGTAAGTTATAATTAAATACATTTAATTTTTTGAAAGAACAAAGCTATGGACATTATGCCCTGTAATATAAGAAAAAAAAAGTCAGAATTTCAGAGTGAGAATGTCTAGAATATAGCTGGTTTGTTGGCTATCTTGCCCATGAGTGCCATCCATTGTTCCTGTGGTGTCTCCATCCCCTAGTTCTAACGGCCATAAGAGCTGAAGGAAAATTGTACAGTCTCTTCCACTTACATCCTTGAGCATGTTACTTAGCTTCTCTGATCCTCGATACTTCATTACCTCAAGGACAAGAGTTACTAATCCCTATCATATAATGTGGTCGTGAGAAGTAAAGGAGGTACTAACATACGTTGCGTCAAGTGGCCAGTGCCTGAAGCCAGTGCAGGGCCAAATACAGTCCAGGGCCATCTTTTGCATAGGAGCTTTCATGGGTGAATGGAGGGTGTGAGCCTATCTGAGCCTATGGAGATAAAAGACTGGTGGTTGCACTTGTTAGGAAACTTGCTTGTTCTTGTTATTGAAATTGCTAACAGTTTGGAAAAATAAAACAGGCAGGAGGGAAGAGAAATGCTTAAAAGATGTGATGTCATTAATGGAGCCAAGCAGCCAAAGGCAAAGCCTCTGGAAAGTTGAGTATTCCCACCCTCCCTACCTCCAGGTACAACAGAGCCATAGGTATGCAGGGGAAATGCCCTGTTATTTGTAGTAACCTGACTTGGCAGGGAGCCCTGTTTTCAGTTTGTCTATCTTCAGGGTGGACTGGGTACTTGGTTGCTCCAGTCTTACAGATAAGGCATGCTTTACCCCAGCCTGGGCATGCAAATGGTCAGATCACTGGCAGGAGGTACAGTTAGTGTGGGTCTTGCACTGTACCCTCAAAGGGAGGCTCATGGACCTGTTCAATATGGTGGTCTACTTAGCAGAATATCCTATGCCCTTCAATGACCTTGACTCACTGCATAAAAGCAGGTGTGTTTGTGCGCCCCTGATAGCTTATTCTGATCTCACCCTGTCCCTGAGGGATAACACAAGTTTTCATCATTCAAGAGCCAGCAACTAAACCCAGACAGGAAGATTGCTGTGAGTTCAAGTCCAGCCTGGGCTACAAAGTGAGTTCAAAGCCAACCTGAACTACATAATGAAACCTGTCTCAAAAAGATAAAACAAACAAACAAACAAAAACCCACAATGACTAATGGATTAAGGATAATAAGTTCTAACCTGAAACCTACTGCTGCTAACTTCTCTAGGGGAGGCTGGAAAAGAATCTCAACCTCCCTACTCACCCATTAGTTTCCTTGTCTACATTCCCTACTCACCCCCCAAAGAATACTAAAAAGGTGTGCTTTACAACTCCCCTCTGTCCTTGCAACAGGTGAAGATGGGGTACCCATCAAAGTGAGTGGCTCAGACTGGAGTAAACAGCAGTGCCTCCCTAGGAAATTCTAATCTTAGCCATTGAGTTCTAGGTGGAGCAGTGCTGCTGCTCTAAGTGATCTGACCTCTGCCATCTGACTACCTGGATTCAAAACTCAGTTCTGCCAGATGCTTACTATGTGTGCTGGGATGGAGTCTTTAAACCTGCTTTACTCAACACTAAAAGAGGATTGTCATGAAGATACAATGAGCTGAAATATGTGAAATGTGTAGACTGGTAACTCAGCCCTCAGTTAGCTGTGTTATTTTCCTGAAAGGAAGGCATGGTCAATGAATCAGGCTGATCTGGTTTGAGACCCAGCTCTGCTATGTAATCCCAAGCCTACAGAAGTTACTTAAAATAGCTTTGCCTTGGTTTGGTTATCTGGAAACTGGAACACTTAGCCAACTCAGTGCTGTTGTGACCAGCAATTGAATTGGATGAATGTGAAGTGGCTGGCATATAATAAATATTAACTATTGTTATGCTATTACAGAAAAAATTGTTATTTCATCTATAGTTAGATTCTTTTGTCATACAGTAGCCTGGGTATAATGAAGGGAACAGTAGTGGGTGGAGGGCCAAAGACTCTGAACAAAAAAAGATTTCCAGAAAGGCGAGGAGGCACACTTGCTAACACCAATTTTCTTACTTATCTTGGTATTCTAGGCCAGGGTCGCTGCCAGGGTGACTCCTGATTTTTACAGAGCTGTGGGCAGCGGGAGTCCATGCTATAAGGAACACAGATCCTCCTGGAACTGCACTTCCAGCTTCATTCTTCAGAATCTCCTTTTCTCCCTGACCTCAGCCACAGGTCAGGGATTGTCATGAAGATACAATGAGCTGAAATATGTGAAATGTGTAGATTGGTAACTCAGCCCACAGTTAGCTGTGTTATTTTCCTGAAAGGAAGGCATGGTCAATGAATGGAAGGAATGGTCATAAGTTGCAGAAGATAAGTGGCCTCCTGGGATTTTGGCCACTTGAAATGTTATCTGTAAGATGCTGCCAAGACAGGACATGTCAGGGAGGCTCTCAGGTGGGTCTCCCTCACCGCCTGGGTATTCCTGGACTTCTTGGTATTAGGGAACTATTCTTAGTGTTTATGTGTTAGTATTGCATGGACTCACTTTTATGTGGGTGGCAAATTTTATTGTCCTCTGACAGCGCCTCCAAACTATCAAGGGCTTTACAAAACTATCTGCAGGGAAGACTGTGTCACTATTTCATGGTTAATGAGATTTAACCATCTACTACCTAAAGAATGGGTATTGATAGGAAAATGGTGAAAGTTGCCAAGTACAAAAGATTGCACTGAGTTGAAATCAGGAGCACAAATAGGTTATCTCCTGCCTACGTTGGCCATTTCTTCCTATCTCATTACTTTCCATGTGATTAATATGAGGAACAACTTGCCATAAATTAGCAATGTCCAAATGCACAGGAGGCAGCCTATAGGGTTGATGAGTTCCTTGTTATGGGTGTGGCCTTTTGGAGGGGGTACATTTTGTGCCTTGTATGTGTTAATCAGATGGATAGATGGGTCAATGGGTGAGTGGATGAATGAATGAATGAATGAATGACAATGGTATTTGTGTTTTTTCAGCAGCACATACACTTATCTGTAAAATGAAGGTTATATTATGGATCTCTTAGGATTATTTTACAGATTAAATGAGAAACATACGTTAAGTACCACCATACTACCTTGCAAGTAACAAACTGCTCATTGAAAGTAATGATTGTTATTTTTATTTTATATTACATTTTGAAAAGGAATAGAGAAAAAGAATTCCTATCTAGAGAGAAGGTACATGAACTAACTTTAGATCTGCAGTTTTTGTGACAGTTCCTTTTTCCTATGCTCTGCATCCCTGCTCATCTTCCCCTACCTTTCTAAAAGAACTCATTGTCCTTACCCAGAAAGCTACATTCCTTGACATGGTGGGTTGACAATAACACTGCTGACAGTGACCACAGCTTCTATCCCTGTGAAATAGAGACCTTATTTCATCAAGAGTATGACTTGCAACATACAGACTTAAATTCCACCATCAACTTTATCCGCTTCTTGTATTTGATCATTTGTCACAGGAACACAAAAGCCTTCACCAACAACAGAGTGGAAACTCTCCAAGAATTTTCTTTAATAGCCTCTTGGCACAGAGCACAGCAAAAGTGCAGTGCATGATGGGGAGGTGTAAATATGTCATAGCCATCTGCTGAAACGATTTGCATAACTTGCTTATGACTACTTTTGTCAGTCATGTGGCCTTTTTGGAATAGAACGCAGCATGTTTAGGCACCTGTATACTCACATTAACATGTGAGTCAGTGTGTTTTCAAACTCCTCATTAGGCATTGTTGTCATTCTTGTATTATGTCATCCACATTTTTTATGTGTAAGCTCTATTTTGCTAATTAGGCTTAAACTCAGCGATGATAAAATTGAATTACCTAAGAGAAATCCCACCAAGTTTAAGATAAATGCCATGGGGGGACTGGGCAATTGGTGAACACATATATAGAACGGACACAGCAGGGAAATGTTGACAGTTCAGATATCTTTCTTCATCTTGTTGTCTCCATAAGACTTGGCTATTTTTTAAAAATCCCCTGTCAAGAGAGGCAAACCTTTTCTCTAACCTGCTTCTGCAAGGCCTCCTCTGGCTTCTAAAATTTGTATCTAATTGGCTAGCCACTGGGGACTCTATTTATCGTAGCACTTCCTTGTTTTCCCGTTTTTTGACTTATCTGTGACGTTACTGACTCCACATGTATTACACCATCCCTTTTTAGTTCACAATTTTCCTATGATTTCCTGACATACTTTTGGCCTTTTAAAACATCCCGTGTGGCTATTTTTTCTTTCTGTCTGTCTTTCCTAGTGTTACAAGCACTGTGTAGGTGAGAGGCACTCACAGATTTCATTCATGAGTCACTTACTCCTTTGAGACCATTGATTTAGAAGCAGAGCTGACCACAACCTTTGCAGCAGACTGTGGACACCCGCTCCCTGCCTTTCCTCTGCGATGCAATGCCCCCTGCACACATATGCACCCTGCCCCCACTTCCAACTCTGGTTTATGGTTCAATCTCAAGTGTGACTTTTTTCATTTAGGTCACTAATGCAGTAAATTCTTCCTGATTGCATGTAAGTCTATGAGCTGAGGAATAGCCCACTGCATAGTCACTGACCTCTTATGTATTGTAGTTCACTAATTTAAATTTTATTTATAAAAAAATGTCAGTGGCTCATTATGGCCCTAACTTTGGCAACTGCTTTCCCCTCAGCAACCTAGGAATTATAGTCAGGGCCCGGGCAATAGTGAGACACATGTCCCTGCTAGTGAATTCTTTTAGAGGACTGGGGATACTGTATCAAGAAATCACTATTACTGGGCCATTCAGTTTCCCCAGGAGTGCATTGCTGATCAGAATGGTGTTCCTGACTGCGATCTGTGCACTGACGCATAAACCCAGAAGTGAGTCTGAAACCAGCTAAATAACTACTCACCCTCACAGAGCTTCATCCAGATAATGCATCATCAGCAGAAAGTCTAAAGCTCAGTTTTTGTTTTGTTTTTGTACTAGGGATTTGAACCAAGGGCCTCACACATGCTAGGCAAGCACTCTAGCACTGATGGACACTTCCAGCCCAAGCTTAGTTTCCGTTTGTTTGTTTGTTTGTTTGTTTGTGAGTCTCATCATGCTGCCTAGACTGCTCTGAACCTCCTGGATTTAAGCGATCCTCTTGCTTCAGCCTCTAAATGCTGGGACTACAGATATTGCGTCACTGCACCTAGCTCAATCTCAGTTTCTTAAAGCTAAAAAGTTAACTGGCAAGTCATCTGGCATAGGGTTAGCTTGTATGTGTTTCAAATACATTGTGAAACATTAGGATTTTTTGAAGGGATTAAAATATTTTGAACTTTAATGCATCAAAAAAGTATAAAGGGAACACCTCTATAGTAGAACAGAGCCTTACATTGTTTATATAATGTCACATTCTGTGTCTGTTCCTGGCTAGAGAGAAGTCTTTGCTACTTGACTGAGCCCTTATATACAACTGAAGTTCTTACAGGATCTGATCATTTTGTATTCCTCAGTGGAACCTGGTTTGAGATTACACTTCTTTCTTCTTTGAAGCAGATCCTCATGATGCTGTCAGTGAACTGCTTGCCTGGTGTCTCTATCAGGTACAACAATCCGGTGGGGTCCTAACAGTGTAGACCTGGGTTAAAGTCTGGTGGTGCACCTGTGAAGCCGTGGTAATTTTCTGCTTTTGTCATTGACCCAGCTGGCAATTGGATCAGGTAAAAGGGAAACTTGGAGACCCACAGAGGTGCTTGGTAGCAGAGCTGGTGCCAAACCAGAGATTTGACATCCTGCTATCTCTGCTTAGGATTCTAAAAATAATAGTGACAAGGCCATGATTAAGCTGAGGCAAGTGAGGCACTCACCGTGGGGTGCAAAATGGAAGGTGCCAAAAACCTCAGTAATCACAATATTTTTTAAAATATCACAATTTTTTTTAAAAAATCACAAATCTTTTTAAAAAGCAGTCAGTGTACAAAATGAGCAAAAATCACATTTATTTAAATTTTGATTTTAAGACAGGATCAGTGAGCCTAGATTATTTAGGAATTATTTAAGATTATCACTTAGTCAAGAAATTGTCAAATGGCACATTTTCTCAAAAATGAGATGATCAAAGAGGTAGCTTTTGAAAATATTGATGAATTTGCTTCCTTTAAAAACCAGGAGACTAAAACTATTTTTAAAATTTTATTCTCAGTATAAATAAAATATTTAAACTTTAAATGACTTAAGTTTTGATGTACCTATTTTCTATTTTCCACATTTTTCCAAACCACTTTAAAAATCAGGAAAAAATTAGCCAGTAAAAAATATACAAAAACATGCATATCAAGATGCATTTTTTCCTTTCACTTCAGGCTGCAACTTGGCTCAGCACAGCACTGTGGGATAAATGCGTCTGTGATCCGAGAATGTGTTCAGGGGATTTTTCTAAACATTGTTATCTTGGCAAAGAGGAATTTTCCATAAGCTGGGCTTTCTGGCAGATACTCCTCCCTGGGTTAGGATACAAATATCAGTATGGGGGGGGGGACAGTGTTACCTCCTTGGGCACTTCCCTTTCTGAGTACTTGTGTATTTTTGGATTTTTTGGGGGGGGCCGCCTGAGCTGCAGGCTGCCGGCCCTTCCCACTGCCCCTTCAACAGCCCTTCTTGGCAAATCACTTAGCTTTCTCATTTATTAGAGAATCTAAGTGAAGATTAATGAGTATTTGTGTTCTGAATGGGAAAATTATCTCTTGATTATTTGCTTAATTGGTCTCCAGTCCTCTTGTGTTATTTATTATCAGTACATTTGGAAATGGCACTTATCAAAATAAAGGAATGCTTACAAATAAGAGAGCCCCAAATTCCTCAAATACCATTTGTTCTGGGAAATAAGGATGTACTGTGATTCCGATACCACACTGTTTAGCCACTGAAGATGTTCTCCTGTCCATGTAAATCCACCTAAAGCCATTTAGTAGCTGCATTGTGTAAACCGTGTTCATAGCTCTTAAAAGCTGCTACATTTCTGTAGCAGCTTTATTATTACCTTTGAGATCCACACATATGGAGAGAGAGACAGAAATTTGTCATCCTTTGATATCCATAGGACGATTGGTTCCAGAATCCTTCCCATGGATACCAAAATTCATAGATGGTTGAACTTCTTTATATAAAATAGCTCCGTATCTACATGTACTCTTCCTGCATCATTCCTATCTAAATCATCTCTAGATTTGCTTATAATTCCTAATACAATCCAATGATATGTAAATAGTTGTTATACTGTGCTTTTTTAAGGAAATAATGTAATGGTTAAAAAGGTCTATACATATTTCATACAAATGTAAATTTTTGGAATATTTTCTATCACACATGGTTAACTTCATGGATTCAGTGCCCTCACATATGAAGGCATATACTCTATATTGTTTTCTTTTTTCTCTCCGCATCCCCAATCCCTATAGCTAAATACCGTTTCTTCCAAGCCCTGAAACAGTGTCTTCTGCCTGGCCCACTGCACAAAGTGCTGCTGCTGCTGAGAAAGCAGGTGCAGTCTTAGACTGTCTGAGGCCCAGGTCAAGGGCGCAGGCGCTCCTGGCATTTTGGAGTTCCTCTTGCCTGAACATTGTAGGAGAGACACCGACACACTAGGGAGTGTGCAAAGACTTGTTCAGGCTGATGATGGAGTGGAGAAACCTGAACAAATGCTGCACTAATTTAAGGCTGCTCAGCCTGGGAGAGGACAAAGGTCTGTTTCCTAGTACTTGAATGACTTAAGGAATTAGAAGGCTTCCAAGGGTAACACTGTACCCATGGGGGAAATACAGGAATTCCAGGATGGCAAATTTTTGCTTAACATGTAGATTTCCACACCGAAAGTTAGAATTAACACCAAAGGCAGAATGATCTATTTTATAAAATAATAAAGGTCTGTTTTAAGGATCCTCTCTGAAAACCTTCGAAATTCAGAGTCTGTAGCTACAGTGTTTCATCTCTGACAAGGTTAAAGTACCAATGCAACACACACTGCCGTCAGTAGGGTGGATAGATTCCTTTTATTTTTCGTTTGATTGTATTTTTACTTTTTGTTTGTTTGTTTTTGTGGTGCTGGGGATGAAACCCAGGGCCTTGCACATGCTAAGCAAGTGTTCTGCCACTGAGCTACACACCCATCCTGAATTCTTTTTAATCATAGGGAATCCCCTTACTAGTGTTAGAAAACGTTGACTCGGGCAACAATTTAAGAGCTGATTTAGGGTCAAATCTGGTTCTTTAATTGGAGGAAACAAATTACCAGGGCAGCATATACCAAAGGGTATTAACTGGTATATTTTATCCAGTTGCTTTTTCTGTACGGTTTTTTGTGATGACTACATCACACGATCATTTTCTATAAAGCTATGATGCTCGGAAAGGACACAGTAGCACACTAGGGTCTCCATTGTTCTCACAGGTCATCTTATACAGAAATTTTGCTACTGGTACATGGCCTGTCTTCCAAGGGCTGTTCTCAAGTCCGTTTAGTGTGGCTGCTAGTATACACGTGATCCCCAGAGATCCTTTTGGAGGCAGCTTTTCGCCTTGGTCTGTGTTTTTGTTGCCAGCCAGCGCTGTGGTTTGAATGTCTCTCTCTGTAGCTCATGGTGAGTTGTGCAGTTGTGAGAGCGGTAAGAGGTGATGAGGTCATGAGGGTTCTGCCCCCTCAAATGGACTGATGCTGTAACCTCCGAGGTTAGTTGTAACAGTGTGAAGTTCACTGCCCTGAGAGCTCACTTGCCCTTCCACTGGTTAGGATGTTGCCCAGAGGCCTTCACCAAGCATGCACTCCTGTGCTCCTGGGTTTCCTGGTCTGTGGTGTTCTGTTATAGCAGTAGAAAGCAGTCTAAGGCAACCAGGAAGTTCAGAATTTGAAAATTATACTGAATAGCTTCTATCTAACCAGATCAGAAAATAGTGAGAAGGGAGGCAGAGATAACCCACAAACCGTGATGGAGACTTTTATTTTTCCTGCGGCATTTTAGCACTATGGTGTCAGTTCTGGTGATCCGTATCTATAAAATTTAACTTGGGTTTCTAAGTTAGAAAAGAGGGAGGGGTTTTTCCTAATGCACCTCCCATAGGCATGCCCAGGGAAGGTACCCACTTTTCTGTTTTCTGGCCATATCCTGCACAAAAGCCACATCACAGTTCTCTCTGCTTCCTGCAGCCAGGGCCAGAGTGCTGCTGCTAGCTGACACTGAGTCAATGTAAATGATCTCAAAGCTGAGAGCCCCCTCCTGCTTTTTAGGGGAGATCTTTTAGGCCAGTGGGTTTTGATCATTTCTTCTCAGCTCTATAGTGAGGCCTATTCAGGTCTTAAAAACACAATGCATCATGTATGTTTATAAGATAGGCCCCCGGAAAAAACTGACAGGTAAATGATATTAGTCATATTTTAAAAAATCTTTGCTTTAGAGACCAAAGTGGTTGTTTAGTCAATCTGCTCAGAGTCTGTTTTTATTCACATAGGCTTTATTTAGTCTAAAGTAAATTCAGAAAATATATACAGCAGTGTTTACATTAATAATACATTAAGAAATTGGTTTACTACATGGGTAAGTGCCAGAGAATTCAAACTGGCCTCAGATCCAGAAAGAGAGAAATGGAGGGAAAGAGGAAGGAGAAAAGGAAGAAAAGGGAAAGGAGAAGAGTTGGGCTTTGAGCAGAAGCCTGCTCTGCTCTCTGTGCTTGCCCATTCCACCCGTCTGCCTCAGGCGTAGTAGATCCTGGAGTGTTTTCCCCCTGGGATCTTCAGCATATTTTACTTGAAATGAGAACTAAAGCGATTTTTTAACCTTCTGATTTCCCTGGGCTTTTGCATTGGATTCCTGCATAATCGGCATTCTGACAAGTCATAATCAAGAAAGATGCACGAAGACCAGGGGTTGGAATGCTTCAGTGCAGAAAGTAGCATCAGATAGCACTTCCTCGTTGGTTGGTTTATGCTTAGATGTGACTGGAGAGTTACTTAAATACCACACTGCAGTTTCCTCATCAGTTAAATTAAAAACAAAACAGTACACTGGGTGCTGAGAGGATTAAATAATGTAATATAAACTCCTAACACTGTGCCTGACATATGGCATATGCTCACGAAGCTGTTAGGAAATAAAGAAAAAAAAGAATCTTTCTAAACCTTCAACCATCAAAAACACTCCTTTTAATTAGCACAGGATCATGGAACTCTATCTATGAAAAAGGTTTTATCTATTCTGGTGGTTTACAATTACTGTTTCTTCTTCCTCTCTTCTTCCTCTTCCTCCTCCTCCTTTTCCTCCTCCTCCTCCTCCTCCTCCTCTTCCTCCTTCTCTTTGAAACAGGATCTCTTTATACAGTTCAGGCTGCCTTTGAGCTTACTTTGTAACCCAGGCTGATCTCTCAACAATCCTCCTGCCTCAGCCTCCCAAGTGCTGGGATTACAGGCGTGTGCTACCACACCCGACTTCTTTTTTAAAACTATGTTTCCTTGAGCATAATATTATGAGGAATCTGATGAGTCAATGAAATAAATATAGTACTAGTGTTGGGGGCAAGAGAAGTAATACTTTAGTTGGCTTCCTATTACTCTAATGAACTATTAAAGGCAGCTGACTTACAAAAAGAGAAGGTTTATTTTGACTCATGATTCTGGAGATTCCAGTCCAAGATCAGGTGGCCCCTTCATTTTGGGCCTCTGACAGTGATGGCAGCATATGGCAAAGGAAAACTGATCATTTCATGATCCAGGAGACAGAGAGAGACTGTCAGCCTAGGTCCCACAGTTCCTTTTAAGGACACATCCCCAGGGAATTCCCACCTGGTCCTACCTCTCAACATCACCATCGTGGAGACCAAGCCTTTAGCATGGACCTCTGAGAGACTGACAAGCAGTAGCAAGTGGGCAAGGGTCCTCCTTTGTCTCCTCCTTCCTTCGCTTCCAGTGGAGACTGTGAGGCCTCTGATAACCTTCTAGAACACAGATTGAGAACCCAGACTCTGGGAGGGGAATGACTCAGAAGAGTGAAGCTGTGTTTTCAGGGTAACCACCATAGCCAAAGCCTGGCTTCCTGTTACAGACTCTGGCTCACAGGGTGAGAAAGAAATGGCAGGCCCGGGCGAATGGGAATATGAGACAGAGCTCTTCCAGTGGAAACCAAAAGACCTAGAGTCGTGATGGTGAAACTTTTAGAGCTTTCCATGATATAAACAGTGTGCTGCCACTGACCTAAGCTTCAGTTCACCACATGTGAACCCTTTTCCTTCCCCCATTAGTGGGCAATAACCTTTTGGGTGGCTGTTTCCATTTTCATGTTTATAGCATCATCTGAAGGATTTCCTGTGATGTTCCAATACCTTCAATACGAGGACGAATAGCAGCTGTGTAGTTTTCCATGAAATCTTCCTGGAAACCACTTCACCCCTTCTCTGTGCCCTCTACCTTTGCCTTGCATGGTCTCATCCGATGCTGTGATCTCTAAGTGTTTTCACGTTCAGCCATCAGCCTCAATGCCTCCTCCAGAACATTCTTCCAAACACACGCACAGTACAGACATGTAAACAATGGAGCTGATTCAATGAAAGTTTGAAGTCGATGTAATTTTTTTTTGAGATAAATTTGTGTTTGTACAAACAACCTCAGACTTTATTTGGAAAAGAAAAGATGTAGCGCAGTTTATGATTGCCATGCTATTTCCACATGTGGTAGTTTCCTGTTATGTTATTCATGTTCTCGTGGAAAGCTTAAGATCTTCTTATTTGCTTTTGGAAAAGAAGAAAGTTGAGTTGGGGGTGAGGAGGAGGCAGAATTTGCACTCACGAGGACTGACCCAGGACTGCTTACCTGGGCCTCTGCTTAGCTGTGTGTATATCCACCTCCTCCCTGGATGGGGGTCCCCTGAGAGCACAGGCACATCCCTCATGACTGTCTTGGAAGTTCCCACTCTAGCCCACTACCTGCCTCACAGCTGTGGCTTGAAACATATTTATTGACTGACTATCCAGGAAACTTCCTTTGTGTAAATCAAATATATCAAAAAGCTCCATTATTTCAGACCCCTATCTATCTCTATTAGAGGCATAGTGGTAGTGTTCTACTGATTCAAAGGAAATTTGTAATCAATAAAACAGCACTATTAGAAAAAAATTAAGAGATCCCCTTCTAGAAATTAGGTCTTTAAGTTTCCCAGCCAATAGAGCTAGACTGGAAACATAATTCTATAACAAATACATGTGAGAATAGTAACTACCTTTCATTTCACAGTTCAGAGCAGGGCACAAGCCAGGTATAAGGTGCATGATTATAATCCCAGCTACTTGGAGGAGGATCAAAAGTTTAAGGCTTCAAAGGACAACTTTGCAAGACCCTGTCTCAAAAAGGACTGGAGTAGTAACTCAGTGACACAGACCTTGCCCAACATTCTGGGTTCAATACCTAGTACTACTGTAAACAAACAAATAGTAAAAAATAAATGGTAAGCACAAATCTAAGAACTTTCTAGACCATGTTATTTCATCTTCATGTTAGCCCTAGAAAGTAGGCTTTTATTATCTTCCCTTTGCAGTGGAATCAGGAAGTGAAATCATTGGTCCACAGTGATAGTGGGATTTGAACCCAGGTCCAGAGCCCATATAGCCAATGATGAATGAGTGAAATACATGCATAAGAAAATGGTGTTCCTACCATAGTAAAAATACAGAAGACCCAATGACTCTTGTCTCTCCTCAGATAGGTTAGTTGAAGGCTTTGATGTCCTATAATTTCGGATTCCAGATTTTTAGAGAAGATAAGACGATAAAACAGAACCATTAGAGCAGAACCATTTTTTTCCTTTTTCTGATCTAATGAAATTTCACATACATGGATAGGTCACATACTTATTTAATTTGATTAATAAATTACATTTCTTAGAGCATGTTTCTTTTGAGTTGTTCACAGCATTTCACAGATATTACTCAAAGGATTTTTACCACACCAACGTGGAGATGTTCAAGGTAATCATTGTTCCCATTCAAATGAGTGGCAAAGCTGGGCACGGCAAGCCAAAGTCACTCACCCAAGGTCCTACCGGTCACTCTGGAGTGAACACTGACCCTCAGCTTTCTGAGCCATAGCTCAGTCCCTGCTCCTTGGCAGCACCCCTACTGATGTAATCATAATTTTTCTGTGTGCTGTGAGGCAAAGATAAGTCATCTCATTCTCTGTTACATTTGCAGGTAGCCCCGGAAGATCCGACTTCCTCCTGAAGAAATACCATTTTCCTGAGTCTCCTGCCAAACTGTTTCCAGGCAACCATGAACCAACCAGACCCTGCTGATGACCCAGATCCCAAGGCCAAGCCCCCATGCAGGGTGTGTGGCCAAGTCCACGCCCCCGAAGAGAACCACTGTTACACCTATGTAGTAGAAGTGGACGATGACCTCATATGCCACATCTGCCTACAGGCCTTCCTGGAACCCCTGGACACTCCATGTGGACATACCTACTGCAGCCTTTGCCTCACCAACTTCCTGGTGGAAAAGGACTTTTGCCCTGTGGACCGCAAGCGCGTTGTCCTGCAGCAATGCAAGAAGTCCAGCATCCTGGTCAATAAGCTCGTCAACAAGCTACTGGTGACTTGCCCTTTCACAGAGCATTGTAACAAGGTGCTGCAGCGCTGTGACCTCCAGCATCACTTCCAAACAAGGTAGGCTGCCCCTCCTCCAACTCCAATGAGCTTGCAAGCCACTGTCGTAGGTGCAGTGGAGCCTCACTTGTTCTGAGGGAAGAGCTGGTGGCTTCTAGCGCTGGAAGCACCACAGGATGCTTGTTTCTCTGTCTGTTTCTTTACAACTAGTGAAAGGCGCCGTGGGGAATATAACACATTTCAAGTGTTTATGCCTGAGAACCAGTGGAATAAACAACAGTTGCTGGAGTTGTGTTATGTGTACATGTGCATGTATGTTTGTGGGGTTTTAATATAAAATAATTATAGCATAGACTTTACTAATTTTAACCATTACTGAGTGTACAGTTTGGCAGCATTAAGTACTGTGTGCAGCCATCACCTCCATCCATCTTTAGAAGTTTCTCTTCTTTCCAAACTCAAATACTCCATTAAACATGAACTCCCCACTCCAAGTAGGGCAACCACCATGGTACTTTCTCTGCATGAATCTGACTGCTCTTAAATACCTCATAGAAAATAGAGTCATGTAATATTTGGCCTTTCATGATTGACTTCTTTCCTATGTGTGAGTTTTGAAATGTGCAAGATACAGGAAGGAGCTGACGACAGCTTTCTCTGAGGCTCATGGTCCCCAAAAAGGTCTCCTTGTGAGCACTGCTTATTTTTTCAGGTTGACCCATGATTATTAGAATTTCTTCTGCACTGGAACTGACAAGGCCCAGCTGTTCTCTGAGGAGATGTGAGATGTTTTCATCTAAGTCTTAAGGGAAATTTAAGAAAATTCATGTCCTCCAAGTGACTTGTTTGCTAACTTTGTGGCCCAGTCACAACAGTGGCAGAGCGATGGTGTGCCCACTGCTGTCAGTGGCTGGCACCACCAACCCTGCCTGACTGCTTCCTACTTTGTGCTTTGAGCCGTCGTGTTCCTGGGCATGCCCCATGCGAACAGCCTCATGAGCAACCCCCGGGTTGTGTCCCACGTGAGGAACTCTGTTAAAACACTTAAGGTACCAAATCAAGGGTGAACAATAATACCACAATTATTTTGTAAGAGGAAATCTGGAACATGGTATTATCTTGATTCCTGTCATGACCAGGGCAAGAGGCAGATGTAGGTATCTTTTTAAAGGTCACATACTTTAGGTCATGAATCTGAGTCTTTGTCCTCTGGGACATGCATGGAATCTCTGAGTTTGTAGTGAAAGAAAGGACCTGGGCATAATTCTTAGCACATGTTTCCCATGCTGATTGTGCCAGTGAGCTATTTGCTCCCCAAGATGTTGAACCAACTGCCTCTAACCTGGGTTTGTAGCCATCCGTCTGTGAATGCTGGGGTTTAGATTAGAATGTGTCCCCCACCCACCCCACCCCCATTACCCAGGAAGAAGAAGTAGGAGACAAAGGAGAATGGGAAGAGTCTATTTGTGACCTGTGGGGAAACTTGTACTCAGGAGTGAGGGGTATTGTTAGGAGGAAGTACATCTGAGGTCTAAGGTGAGATAGATGCTAACAGGTGCTGGTCCAATCAGGGTCAAGACCAGGACTCGACTAGGTAGGGGAGGTGAGGAGCATGAGCAGAGAGGGCCCTGGCAGAGCTATGTTTGCACACATCGCATTCCCCTGTTCTGACATGCAGTAATCCATACATTTGTGTTAAGAAGCTGTGTTAGTTCTCTGTTGCTTCTATAACAAATACTCACAAACTTACAGACTTAAAACAACTCAAATTTGTTACCTTGTAGATCTGAGGGCCTCACCATGGTCTCATCAAGGTGTCAGCAGAGGTGTAGGAGAGACTCCCTTTCCTAATCCTTTGCAGCTACTAGACGTTGACTGTCTTCTGTGGCTTCCTCCATCTTCAAAGCCAATCAGGCAGCATCTTGTAGTTGTCTCCTCTGACCTCTGCTTCTATGAACACATCTCCAGTGACCCTGACCCTCCTGCCTCTCTCTCATAAGGACCCATGTAGGGCCAACCAGATAATCACGTATTGTGTCCTCATCTCAAGCACCTTAATTGAATTACATCTGCAATGTCCTTTTTGCCATGGAAGGGACTGTATTCACATCCCCATTAGGGGATGGACAACTTGGGGATCACTGTTCTGCCTACTACAGGAATAAGAGAGGAGAGAAAGTAGGTGTCTTAGTTACTTTTTCTCATTGCTGAGACAAAATACTCAATACCCACAAGTTAAGTGGGAAAAACAGGCTTATTTATCTCACAGTTTGTAGAGGTTTTAGTCTATAATCAGCTAATTCCAAGGCAGAGTGGCCTAGCAGAGAGGCATCACAGAGGAGAAACAGTTCATGGTGGGCAGAAGGAACAACACAACTATTTCTATCCCCTTATATCTTATCTAGGCTACTTAGGGTGGGTAGCACTCATACCCTTAATTGTAGTGCTCCTGATCTTAGTAGTGTGTCCATGTCAATTACAGCCATCACAGAAGTAAAACAGTTCATGGTGGGCAAAAAGTAGCAAAACAACAAGGGGCAACCACAGTTCATTCTTTCTGTCCCTTATTTTTTATCTAGACTACTTAAGACAGACAGCACTAACACCCTTAATCTTAATATTACATCATATACTCTCTGAAAAGCTCTACCTAACTGCATAAGGCTTTCAAAAGACATCTAAACATGAGCCATAACGGTAGGAAAGAAATGGTGGCACTCTGTATGGAGAAACTGAGAAGACCAAAGCTTCTCATCCCTCACTGAGAAGTGGTGTGGGGCTTAGAATGTGCCTAAAAATAGAGATGAGGTGACGTATGGATTTGTGGGTGAAGTAAGCAGAAGTGGGGAAGGGAAGGCTGAAAGGAGACTTTGTGGGACCTGTGGGGTCTTGGAAGATAGAATACCAATGCATGCCAGCTGCCCCAAGCCAAGCAGGAATTTCACGAATCTCCCCTGAGCCATGTGACCCACACAATCTTGAGGAAGCTTGGGAGAAAAGCTTGACGATCACTTGGTTGATAATGATATGCACAGGAAAAAGCTGAAGTGAGGGAAGAACCCCAGACTGAAATTGAGTAACTGTGTAAGCTGCAGCCTCACAGTTTTTCACAGGTCCCTCAGCAGCTGAGATGAAATCCCCACCTCAGGGAAGCATTGGCCCCACTCCTGCCACTGAACCTCCTCACACTCCAGCTTCCTAAGTAGGTTGCAACCAGTGTTTCCCAAAATGTATTCTATGTATTAGTCATCGGATGCCTGGTGTCCACTTTCTCCCCACCCCTCCCATCCTGGGTGCCTGCTGGCAAAGGCTAAGATGTGAGTATATCTAGGACCTGATTCTGGATCCCTCTGATCATCTCTTCCTGCTCTTAGAAGAACATTAAAGAGATGAAACAGCTAATACATCAGGAGCCCTTTCAACTGGAAAAACCTAGAGGTAACTAGGAGATAGTGTTTTCCTTCCTTTCACATATGAGGCCTCCAAGGTGGTAGCTGCATTGTCATATGTATATGTAGAGAATCACTTTTGTTTACCAGGAGCTTTGTATTTTTTGACTTATCTTTAATATCACTTTGTTCAATAAGTATTATCTATGCAAATGGCTTTTAATTTTATTTATTTTTATTAACAAAAGTGATAGCATGCATAATCATCATGTTTTAAAATACATATGTTCTAGCTGGGCATGGTGGCATGCCCCTATAATCCCAGCACTGGGGAAGCTGAGGCAAGAGGACCATTGCAAGTTTGAGACTAACCTGGGTGACAAAGTAAGCTCAAGGCCAGACTGAACTGCATTAGTAAGACCCTGTCTCAGAAAGCCCCCCCTTCATGTATGTTCTGTGGAATGGCTAAATCAAAGTGATTTACATGTATTACTTCCCATGCCTATTTTTTATGTGATGGGAAACTCTTCAAATCTATCATCAATTTAAGCATGCAGAATGCATTGTTATTACCTATGACAAAGCTGTACGGTAGACCTCTTAAACCTACTCCTGAGTTGTAATTAAGACTTTGTACACTGACAACCAAAGACTTGAGTCTGGGGCACAGTCAGTTGGACAACTTGCACAACTACTTATACAACTATTTCTGATAAGACTAGAGAACCTCTCTTCTGGGAGTAACCCTGAGCCTGGAGCTACATTTGATTTCTTCTTCTTGATGGTGTTGACTTCTGCCTTGTTAGATACTTGTAGACTCCTATCACATGGGTCTCCTGCAGAGAATTCCCAGTAGGGTGATGGGCTCTGCCTGTGGATGTAGAGGTGGCCACTGTGAGTCTCTCCATGCATGCCACCCACAGAAGGTGTGGAGGCCAAGCTTCACCTTCCTTGATCCTGAGTGAAAGTCATCTTAGGGAAAGGACCACATCTTCAGTGCGTAAAATCCTCTTCTGCATGTACGGTGTTTACCGAGGTTCCAAGTTTCCACCTCTGAGGAAGTGATGTTAGGCAAAGGAAAGAAGCTGAGAGTGCACATGCAGAAGATTGTTTCAGAGGACAAGTCCCTTTGCCCCTCAGAGACTCTCTCCCACTCTAAAGCTCTCAAGTAAGTGCCCCTCTTCCAGCACTTACTAGTGTGAATAAAGAGACCATTGTTCAATGTTCTGAAAGGATCCCAGAATGAAAATGTGATATGACTGGCCCAGACACACCCAGCTGAAAGTCTTACTTGATGTTTGCTCGATTAACCTTACACTTGCTGTCTTGGAAGTTTCTTCTCCAGAGATCTCAGAGCCTTCCTCTTTGCTTCTATTGGGTCGCTTTTCTGCAGTGTATTCAGTTTGGCCCAGGCTCAACCCAGAGAATTTGTTGTAGGAAGGAGAAGCTAGAGCCAGGTTCCCTGTCGAAGGTTAAGTTTGTTCCTAGTGTTGTTGGTCATTTCAGCCTGGCTGAAAAATTGTGCTTTGGCATAATCTCGTGACCTTGTAATCCTGAACCCACCTTTTTCCTGGCCCCTATCTTACCTCTTTTTAGGAAAGGAAACAAACAAACAAACAAAAAAAAAAAACCACAGGAGATGGTAGGTGATGTCTAAAGTGACATTTAAGTATAAACAAGGCTGCCAGGTAAACCAGGCAGGATTAGAATTGGGTCTGTTTCCTGGGAAGAAAGCGATAGAGTAAATCTATGGTCACTTAAAGGTAGGGATTTTATCCCCCAAGGAATTGTATTAATTATGATTACAAGTGAAAAGAAATAGAACATTCAAATTATATAGGTTTAACCAGGTAGAATTTTGTTCATATAACACAAGTTCTAGGATGCCTAGAACTAGGATGATGTGGCCATGATGCCACAAGGAATCACCACCTCTGTGGTTTTTGGTTTAGCTTCCACTCTTGTCACCTTATAATCTCAAAAATGGCTGCCCCTCCCAGCATCCCTACCCAGTTACAGGCAGAAGGAAACAGGAAGGAAAAAAATACATTCCAATCCAAACCGAGAGTCTGTCCTTTAGAGAGCTTTCTGTGACGCTTCACCCAGTGATTTCTGCTTATATGTCCACAGCCGGGGTTGTGTCATGTGGCCAACCATCTGCAGAGAAGCTCAGCATGTCACCTCCACGAGCAAAATTTAGGTCCTGTTATATGAAAGAAGGAGAGAGTAGATCTCGGACAGGCAGCCAGCAGTGGCTGCAGTAGTGATATAAAGCAATAACAAAACAATACCTTTATTTTTACATTGCATTAACATTTATTAATTTTATCCCCCTGACATAAAGGAGATAAATGAGTTGGCACCCTTCTTTTTTCATAAAAGAGTTAACAAATGGTAGTAGCAATCTGACTCCTCCAAGATTGTCAAAAATGCAATCCAAAGCCAATCCTGTTACTTATGGACCATGATCTATTCAGTAGGACGTGGATGTCCAAGAAAAACATGTCTCAGAACTTTAGGAAACTCATACTCAGGAAAAGAATATAGCATGTCATTTGCCTCCTTGTGTAGGAAGAAGGAAGGGATATGAAGAGAATAACAAAGTCTTTTGGAAATGGGTGCTGAGCCACAACTAGGTTTGTTTGCTGCTATTAATAGTAATGAACAATAATAACTGACACTCATTGAGTCCATTGTTTTTTGTAGGCATAATCTCATTCTACCTTCATAACAATGCTATGAGTTAGTTGCTGTTATTATTGTTTTTGTTTTATAGAGGAGGATACAGATATTCAGAGAGGTTAAGCAATATACCCAGTGTCACACAGCCAGTATGTGGCAGAACTAGGATTCAGATCTCAAGCTTGTCTGACTTCAGTACCTAGATACCAAATCTGACTTCTCTTCACTGATTTTTACCACCTCTGACTTACTCTTGAGTACCAGCTTTAACACGGAATAGAATTCAAATTTGAGTCTCAACAAAATTAGAAATTATTATGTGCAATGCTTTATCATGGTTCTCTTCTGTTCTGTGTGTGTGTGTGTGTGTGTGTGTGTGCGCGCGCGTGTGTGTGTCTCTGCCCTGTCCTGCCCTGCCCTCCCCTCTCTCTTCTCTTCTCTCCTCTCTTTTTCCCTCCTTTTCTCTCATACAGAGAATCAAACCCAGAGCCTCACAAATGGTAGCCAAGCACTTGACCACTGAGCTACATCCGAAGTCCACAAGGTGGTTTATTTTTGGTCTAAATGATAGAAGTTAAATCTGTACCTTCTGAGGTTCTGCAGTATCTAGTTTCATTCAGCCCTGCTCCAGCTAAAAGAGCTGCTCACTGCTGGTCTCACCCTGTAGGCTCTGCTCTGCTCTCCCTGTCCAGTGCAGTTGCTGCCCCCGCTTGGGTATGATTAATACCATTATCCCTTCGAGCCATTTCTACTCAGGTTTCAGCTTTGGGTTGGCAAAATGGACTTTACTGTTCTTGCATGTACGGTAGAAAAAGGGGAATCTTGGGGACTTCTGTGACCTTCTGGAATATCATCATGGAAAGGAGCTCTCACATGAGGGCAAGTACAGTCTAGAATCACAGACTTTAAAGCTGGAAAAAGTGATGGGGTCTAGCTGCTGCTGGACCAGGTATTATCAGATCCATTACAGAGATGAGTAACTGAGCCTCAGGAGCTTAAATGAGATAACTAGGGCCGTCCACCCACTTTCTGAGCTTAATTCAGCTACTCAGGACGAGGAGGGATGAAGTGACCCCTTCCTTACAAACCAGGCACCTGCATATTATTTGGACAGACCCTCATGTCTGTCAGGGCTGTGATAAGAGAATGGCACAGGCTGTTCTTCTATGGAGCCAGTTTTCAAAACTGGCAAGAAAGCTGTCTGTTCCTAAGCGCGTGACAGTACAGTCAGCACGCTGCTCAGTAAAATGTCTTAAACATGCATTTTAAATAGATACACAGTGCTCAGGAGGGGGAGGTGTTTTCGACCTAAGCAACTCCTGTGGTGCAGTGTCTGAAGCTCACTCTCAGCTCAGACCCTCAGGCTGTGTTCTGGTGATGCTAATTTCTTTTGGTGACTTGCTCCAGCAAGCTGCAGGGCAGCATTTGATTGTTTCCCTGTTCACACAGTGGGTTCCGAATGTACTGTGCTCGTGCCCTCTCATAGCACAGTTTTTCTCCCAGCCTGGCCCTCCTGGCCAATGATGTAAATGTACCAGCTGCTTCCCAGGAACCAGTCCGCATCCTGCAGGAGGGGCTGGTCCCTCTCCTGGGCATCAGCCTTCATGCTCTCAGCCTAAGCCCTCTTGCCAACCATGGTGGGTCCCTCTGATCTCCCATCTCCTCATCTGAGAGTCAGAGGCATAATCCTCTTACAGGCTCACAATTTATAGAGTGGCTTAATCTAAAGACTCTAAGTCATATTTGTTATGATCTACTGATTGTGGGGACATGGCCAGGTTTGCTTGAAGGGGCTGGGTTAGGCACTGCGGCGGACAGAGAGAAGGTGGCAGGAAGAAAGCAGCACCTTGCTGGGAAGATGAAGGCGCTTCTGTTGCTGGTCTTGCCCTGGCTCAGTCCTGCCAACTACATTGACAATGTGGGCAACCTGCATTTCCTGTATTCTGAACTGTGAGTCCCCTTTAATCGTGCCTGCTGCCTGAGTATTTGTGTCGGCTGTGTTGGGGGTGGGACTGAGTCAGTTCCCTGGCTGGCATTACTGTTTGGAGGAATAAATTCTATATACTGTAGATGCACTTGAACAAAATGCCCTGCCAGCAGTTTAGAGCAGCATGCTTAACTGCAGTGTGTGACTTAAAACAAAACACCATCTTACAGGAAGCGGTGCTTTACAACAAAGCATTTCTTTTTCCTTGTTCCAACATCGTGTTTTTTTGTACTCGGCTTTTTCTCCATTGATGTGTGTTCTCCTCTTTCTATAAATAGAACCCAAAGAGCAGTTAAGAACAGAGCTTGCACACACAGATCTGCATTCTTTATTGGGCATTTCTAATTACAAGCAGGTGTGTCACCCCTTTCTTGAGACTGTCAGTCTGCATACCTGAAAACAGGTAACAGTATCAGTCAAGGGAAAAGATAACCCTGTACAGAAAAAATAGATATTCTCCATTTTATTTTTTTTTTCATTTTTAAACCTATGAGAAATAAAGAACTGTGCCACAAGCACCATACTCCCATTGCCTCCATATAATGATTAATATTTTACTACATTTTCTTCATATATTTAATTTTTTTGCTGAAAATTGGACTAAATTTTAGTCATAACATTTCACCCATAAATGCTTCATTGTATGTCTCTAAAACATAAAGCCATTTTCTTACATGACCTAAGTTTATTTTATGAAAGATAATGACTTGTGTCCCCAGCCTTTAATATAAATATTTTTTCTGGCTCCTTTTGTTAGTAATCTTTGAAGGAGGATTGCAGACTGATGTTAACAGCTTCTATCAATCATATAAAAAGCATTGCTGACAGTGCCTCCGTGTTGAGTGCATTTACCAAAAAAATGTGTTCTTCTTTATTAACCAGACAGGTAAAACTAGCAAGAGGCAGTTTACATATAAATTAGAGTCAGTGTGCAAATGAAACACAAGAATTTAAATAGAGTTCATAGAACTCTGATTAGAAAGCTTGACTGGGCATATTTAGATGGTGATACTCCCATAACTGGGTGGAGTTCCTCTTTTGTAATTAGCTGGACTAACCAATTTGTCTACCACAGTAGCTGCTTGATAAATGCTTGGTAAATAGAGCTAAGTCCTTCAAGCAACATCATTTGTTTTGAGGATGCTACATTTCAAGATTATCTGGTTGACCTTTTTGGATCCTAACCCAATGCACCTTAGATAAAGAAGGCTTAAAAAGAAAGTGCCTGGCTTAAACCTGAATTACAGGCATCCATGGGGAAATGATGACAATGTGGAGGCTTTTCTAGAAATGCATGCAATGGCAGAGCTAACTTGGATTATGAAAGGCTGTTTCTAGATGCTGAAGTTGAAATGTATGAAATCCAGGGCCATAGCATTTCTTCCTGCCTGCCCACTCCCATCTGCTATCCTTGTTAGTCATTGTATTCATTTCCTAAGAGTCCTGTAACCAAATACAACAAGCTGGGTATCTAATCATTTATTGTCTCACACTTCCAGAGTCCAGAATCTTGAATCAGGGGCTTAGCAAGTCCATGCTGCATTGGAAAGCCATGAGAGAAAACCTTGCTTACATCCTTCCATTTTCTCCAACTATTCCATGCCTTTGGCTACATAACAACAATTTCCATCTGCACATGGTAATCTTCTAAGTCCTTTCTAGCTCTGTTATGTCATTCTTATACGGACATTTGTCATTAGATTTAAGGCTCATTTGGATGCTCCACGATGATGGTGTCTTGAGAGCCATAACTTATTTATACCTTTAAGAGTCTTTTTCCAAAATAAGGTCCCATTCACAGGTTTTTTGGGGAAGGCACCATGCCTCCCACTTTGGTTGCTAGAGAAGAGCCCTTCTATTCGGTTCAGTCTTACAGCCTAATTGAAGGGAGACTCTTCATATTAGCTTAGAAACATTCTTTTCTACAAGTACATGAACCAAAGGCAACTTTTCTGTTGAATAACAGAGTGGGCTCCAGTAGGTCATTCTTTCTAAGGTGGGAACTGATCCAGAAAGCATGGTGCTAGGGAATTGCCAAGACACTGTTCCCAGGCTTGCCAAAGACATTGTTCCCAGAATATTTTGAGAAATTTCCAACTGCTCAAAATGCTTTATGAAGGAATTTTACGCAGCTATTACCTGATGCTGCTGGTGATAATTAACAAATTAGTGGATTACTGACATATTTCCGGTACTATGTCATAGATGGATATAGGCAGTAAGAAATTAGACACAGTACCCCTCTTCTAAGAGTTGACAATCTGAGAAGGTGAGATTTACATGTATAAGAAATGGTATCAGTGAGCCAAGATAGAAGGGGACAAGTCTGTTCGAAGTAATATAGATAATGAGTTATACGGGAGTGGAGTCTGCGTTGACTCCTGAGTCTGTGGAAAATGTGCTGTGGGATAAAGGGCAGTGCTTTTTTCTCCAAAATCCTTTATCCCGGAACCACCTGAGAACCACTCATATCAGTATTGGGTGCTAGGTTTGCTTTCCAAATGCAGGTGCGTGGGCTTTCCACCAGATCCAGAAATAGAACCATCTGTAGAGGTGGGATCACCATTTTCTTCCTTGAACTTCTCAGATTGTTGCTATGGGCCACATTCCTATTCTGGACAAGCTCTCAACTGAGTCTTATGGACACAACCATTAAAGAACGCTTTGTTCCAGCTGAGATGCAGCTCACCAACTTCCTGCTGAAAATCAGCACTTCTCTGTCCGTCAGTGCTGTGCCTCATCAGAAACTTTTGTGTTTCTCCACTCCACATGTGAGTTCCTAGAGGTTGAGAGATGCTAACATCCTATTCCCAGCTTGTGCACAGTTCAGTGCAGATTTACGTTGGACCAAATAATATGAATTTGTCTGATGTCTTAGCCAATTTGTGAGTGCTACAAGCCATGATAAAGAAGACCTTAGTTTGGAGGAGAACTTTTGGCTCAGAATGATTCAAACCAGCCTCATTCAGTTGTTCCAGAGCAGAGTTCTGTATCAACCAGCTGAAATCATCATTGCCCTGCTCAGTGATCTGTTATGGCTTTTATAACTTTTCTTTAAATATTTAGTTTCACAGAAATCTCAGGAGAAAACATGGGAGTTTGAATGAATGATGAAGCTCATGACATATGTTATAGCCTGGCAGCAAACCCTCAAGAGCCACTTACAGAAAAAGATTTTCTGTTTCCTCCACCTTCAAAACTTCTCACTGCTGTCGCCTTGGGTAATACTTTTCACTGTCCTGTTCTTGTGAATATTGTGACCTGTTTTCTCCTATGGGGCAGACTCTGAGAGAGCTTGGAGTTTGGACCTTACTTTTCAAAGTAAATATCTGTTCTTTAGGGACACAGATCAGCAAGATAGCTTAGATAGCAAGATCCTGGAGGATCACACATCCTGGAAACTAGCATTACAACTTAGCTGTGTGACTTCTTAGGAAGCCAGGAAATGTTGGTTCTCTATCTAGCTTAGAGTCAGATAAATATTTTTAATCTGTAAGTGGAATCACTATGAGCAGTATTCATGCCAGAATCTGGAGATAAAAGTTACACTGGAGTCCTGAACACTGTGAGATAGTAGTTCTAACTGGGCATGACTTATTCCCACTGGGATTTTGTACTCAGAAAACTAAAATGAGTGATTTCAGTTTTGCAATGTGAATCACTTAGGGTGATGGAAAGATGAGGCCTCCTGAAGGAACTGCCAAGAGCAGCAGAGTTGGGGGACTGTGTGTGTCCTTCCTGCAAATTGGGGTTGGCCACAGGAGTCAGGGACATAGAACACCCACCATGGACCAAGGACTCCAACCACCCACCACCTGCCTAGGAGAACTTTCTCAAAGCAACTTGCAAAATACACCTCTGACACACTGCTCTCACTTTGTCCAGCAAGGACATTACTCAGGCTCACAGGCCAAACAGAGTCCTGACTCCTACACAGCTGTGCCCTGAAGTCTTTCCAGTGAGCAGATTGCTTGTCTTTATTTTGTGTATCAGTTCTGAGGTGGTCTAGCTTCTCCACTTCCCTTCCCTAGGTCAAGGCCTCATAGCATAACTAACCGTAATGGCTCCATCCTCATTGCTGCCGTCAGCCAGACGTGGGCCAGGTGGTGAGCCATGAACTCCGTGACCTGGAAAGATTCTTTTTAAAAGTTTTCTCCTCATGGAGACCCACACAGGCACAGTTAGATTCTTGCATTTGGATTCTCTCTGGCGTGAGTTGAGGAGGGAGGAAGAGGCAGGAGAGGAACACGGTTGGATGAGCTCAGCATCCATTTCCTCCCCACTTCATTTCGCTATGTTTATGACCCCCCCCAACACTTTTCAAAGCTCACTGCAGCAGGGTGAGCCTTATGGGTATGCCAGGATATGATTTCCAAATTGAGACTCTAAGATTATATCACTTTTCTTTAAAATTGAAAAAAAAAAAAAAAAGGTTCTGCTGATCTCTGGGTTTTGCCTGTAATATAGTTTGAGCATCTGAAGTCAAGTTTGGCTGAGAACCTTAAAGGAAGGAGGTAGAGTTAACAGAGGAAATGGAGTGAGGTGCAGAAATCGTGTTCAAATAGGAATGAGGCCCAATCTCAGGGGACAAACCAGGGCTCACTTGGATTCAGTGACTTTTTTAATGTCTTTTGGAGCGTTTCATTTCAGCACATGTGTTAACAGGGTATTTTTCTTTAACTTTTTAGACTTGGGTGTTTTGAAGGAAATTGAAGCTATCTGTTCCTGATCCATTTACAGTGACTCTGCTGCCTTGTAATGAGTCTTTGATGTCCAAAGAGCATTGTGATCCTGCTTCATGGTCTTATTTTTTTTTCTCCTTGAGAAGCAACAAGTTCTCTTTTGCCAGCAGTGAAACAACTCCAGTTATAAACTCTTCACTTTCTGGTCTAAAATGTTCATGCTTGGAAAAATTCTACCATGTCAAAGCCCAGCAGTGTCAAGATTCCATCCTGACGCCTGACAGATAGTGTTTGCCAAATGATGGTGGCAGGTAGACGAGAGACAAAGCAGGATTTCTTTAAAGGTCTTGCAGACTCGTATTTGGATGGTTTATTTTCTTTTTCTGAATTTTAATTTGTTATAATGGAAAAATTCCAAAAAATGCCAAAGTAAAAGACATAATGAATTTCCCTGTACCTTATGCCCATCTTTATCAATTACCCATGCATGACCAACCTTATTTACCTATAAACTTTTGAATTATTTTAAAACCAGTCTGAGACATCATACCATTGTATCTGAACATTCCATTATGTGCAAGGTGGATCCTTAAGAAATGTGTGCACCACACTAACATCACACTAAAACTAAGTTCACTGTAACCCCTTAAATCACAGGTCCAGTCTGTTCAGCTTTTTCCTGTTGTCTAATAACTTTTCTTGAGGCTTGTTTGAATTGTCAGCTTTGTATAGTTACCTGTATACACACCTATATTGTATGTGTACTTACATAGTCATATTCATGTATGTAAAAATAGTCATATACATATAGCCACATAGGTATCATGTGTGTAACTATACATACTGTCGTACGTGTGCTTATCTCTAAACTATATGCATATACTACTGTATCAATATATTCATTATAAAACATGGACAAAAGCCTTTCTACGGGATAAGAAGCAGCAGTGAGAGTTCTAGTGCAGTCTCCTCTGCTCCCAAACCCATTCCTCACACTTTGGAGACCACTGCTTGAGAAATAAGTCCTCCAGACTCCTTGGCACTGGAACACAGCATTTTTAAAGTTAACACAGGACATTTTCTCACTGACAGGCTGTGGGGCTGGTCTTGGAAGGAGTAGGGCAGGAAATGGCCCACTTTTGCAGGCCAAATAAAACTTGCAGGCCAAAGAAGCAGACGTCCTTTTCTCTTAGTCACATTCCCCTTTGGTGCAGAGAAAAAGAGAATGTCTCCTTTGATGTGCAGTGGTCTCATCATTCTCTCCACACATACCACGATGGACTTCAGAGGAGCCAGACTGGCCAAACCTGAAATGCTGCAAGTTTGCAAAATTATTATTGTTGTTGCTATTGTTGTTATTTTGATACCAGGATTCAAACTCATGGCCTTGCACTTGCCAGGCGGATGCTGTGCCACTGAGCTACATCCCCAGCTCCTGCAAGATTAATTTTAAAACCGAAGTATCACAGCTTGTTGGTCCTCTCCTTCTTCCTGCCCTGGCCACTCTCCTGAGAGCAGTAATAGATGAAGAGGCAAGGACCCTGAGACCAGGAGTGAGTCCACTTCCATCCTGATGACCAGCGTTAGTCCACTAGAAGGTTGGAGGTGAGAAGCCTGGTGAATGAGAGACAGGGACACTCAAGAGTCAGGCTGACTCGCATTCCTAATCCAGGAATTCCTTATCCAGTTCCTGCCAGCTGTGTGGCCTTGGGCAAGTTACTCAGCTTCTCTGAGCCTTTCTCACCTAAAAATGGGAATAACGATGCCTACTCCTCAGGTTTTTGTGAGTACTAGAAAAAATTATATGAAGTATTCAAGGATCTGACAGAGGAAGCCCTTAAATTGTGGGTTTTATGAGTAATGGTAGTAGTTAAGAGAACGCATGCTGTCAATCCTAAAATATACTCTTTAATATCCTCAAAATCAGGCTGCATACAAAGAAAATTGGCAGTATTTTTTTTGCTTGGTGATTTGTAAGATAGCAACCTTTTTCACAATAGATGAAGTCTGATTGATGAAATTTGGTAATAACTAAACTTCAGCACCAATCATGGGCACACTGAGATCAGAAGAGTCAAATGGCTGAAACTCTACCATCCCTTCCTCTCTGAAAAGACCGGTGAGCCACTGACTTGAACTCAGGCAGGGGTGCCCAGCATGCCAGGTGAAGATGGGAGAGGCCCGAGCCAGCCTCAGCAAACAAGGACCACACCTGCCTCACAGCTCTGCCTCAGACATTCCTCAGGTCCCTGATCATAACTGCATCTCTCTCAGGCTCCGGCCCCCTCCTCTGCCTCCCCGGGAGTCATTCCTCAGCTATTTATCTCCTTGTGACTTTGACACTGCGACTCCTACTTCCTCGTCCCTGTTCATCTTCCTTCTTCCTCTAGGTGAAGGGAAGACTCAGAGAGTCTGTGGCCAGAACCATAGCTTGTTAGAGCTTCCAGAGGCTCTGGAGACTGGCTTATCCAAAGCTTCCATTTTACAGATGAAGAAACTAAGGTATAATGATTTACCCAAATGACACAGCTCTCTTAGTAATGGGCCAGGTGAGGTTGAACAAGTCATGACATTTTGCTGGAAACAATGTTAATATTGTATGTTGTTAAATATCGTTGGGTAAAATATGTCCTCAAAAAGCAATAAAACCAGAGCTAGTTAGAAATTTATCAACTAACAGCTTTAGGCAAAGCAATGCTGTAGATGTGTTACAGTGAGGCACGTGACTCCCAATATTGTATCCTTTGGGAACTGTGTGTCCTCTGAGGGAGTCTGGTCTGCCGGGCATGCTCAGAGAATGATATCATGGGACTTCTGGCCAGCTTTGAACAGATGTGGCCTGGACCATTTGAAAGTAATAAAGCTTCACCTTTGAAATAGAAAGGTTTTTTGGTACCAGGAATCAAACGTAAGACCTTGCAGCCGGCAGACAAGCGCTGTGCCGTAAAGCTATATCTCCAGCCCAAAGCTTCACATTTGAATATGCCGTTCCCACTTTTACATAATGGTAAAGGTTTCATGTAGCAAAGATGGAGACAAAGAGGAAGGGAAGAGTAGCCAAAGTAGTCACAAGCTTCAGCTGTTAGTCATTAAAACCATGGCCTCGGAATCACTTAGATCTGAGCTGAAATCCTGGTTTGTCACTGAGTAGCAGTCTACCTTTGGATAGGTAAATTATTTAGTCTCAGCTAAACTACAAGATTCTCATTCTTAAATCAGAGCTCAGTGATAGTACCTACCTCATTGGATGAAAATTACATACAACACACATGAGGCATTTAGTGGACACCTGGGAACATTGTGTTTTATGAACACTGTGATGATCAACCTAAGACCTCGCTTGAACCATACAGGAAATGTAGTGAATCCCTTATCTTATTGATGAGTAAACTAAGGTTAAGTGAGGTTGAGGAAGCTTCTCTAGGTAATCTAGCCAGCCTAGGACGCAGGCAACCAGATTTCAGGACCAGGATGTTTTTTATTTGTTTGCCATGGTGATGGTATTGCATCTATGTGTGTGCGTGCACGTGTGCGTGCACTTACAGGTATTTATATTGTTCCATGTCTATAATTCACTAAGACCAGACTGAAGGAATGAGATGTATTTAGAACCAGATAAATACTTGCTTTATAGATTAAACTTTGTTGGTTAGAATACCTGGGAATTTCCCTGGTCTCTAGAATTCCTTTATCTTTGCCAAAAAAAAATTATGGACCCCCTGAAAAGTGCTTCATGCTCCATAAAAAACCCCTCAAACATTTAGAATCTGCTTTAGAAGTTTTAAAACTCTAGTAGCAACTAGGCAGGAGTGGTGAGTGGCTCACAAATAAGACTAGGAAGGTGAAAGAGCCTAAGGAAAAAAATGTTCTCTATGACTCAATTACCAAATAAAAAGAAATGTGATCAGTCTGACTTTTTAACCATGCTCCCTCCCCAATTTAGTTCCTTGATGTCTTTTATTTTATTTTATTTATTTATTTATTTATTTATTTATTTTGGTACTGGGGATCGAACTCACAACCTCATGCTTGCCAGACAGGCGCTCAAACCACTGAGCTAAATACCCAGCCCTTTGATGTCTTTTAAAGAAAGTCTCAGGGTAATTGATTTATCACATTCAGTTGGTTTGTTCAAACATGACTCCTTTTCTTCCTTGCTGTGGTCAACAAGGTTGGATTAGA
>PVJX010000322.1:135789-288590 GCA_004027295.1 Dolichotis patagonum
ATTTTTTTTTTTTTTTTTTTTTTTTTTTTTGGTACTGGGGATTGAACTCATGACCTCACACTTGCCAGGCAGGTACTTACACCACTGAGCTAAATCCCCAGCCCTTTGAAGAAGTTCTTGTGCCTTGTTTAGTGTTTTGTTTTCTAGACGGACATCGTGGTAGGTGAATGAGGAGTTTATATTTAGATAGTAACAAAGAAAATACTTGCTCCTGGGACAAGTATAATAATAACAAATATTTATCAAATGCTTATGACATATTAAGCATGTTCTGGGCTCCTAGGATTCTGCAGTAAATTCTGGATGTAAGTGATGTGACATAAATCAGGGTAAGGAGATGCTGTTTTACATAAGGAATCCTTGATAGGAAACTGCCACCTGAACAGGTGGAGAAGGAAGAGCTGGAGGGGTCTATGTTGGCATCTGATGTCAGGAGCGGCCAATCAGGACAGTGAAGCCACTCGGACTCCTAAGTACACGTCTATAAAGAGCAGTACACATCATAAATGGCTCCCCATTATAACACAGGACTCCCGCAAAAGTGGGTAAGAGCCGTGTAAGAGGAGCTGGCACCTGAGGGACTCAGGAACATGAGCTCTTGCTACTTCTGCTGGCCTTTTCCTTTGCCGAATTATTCCAGAAGGAGGGGAGAAGAGGGAATTTGTACTGGTTTGACATCAGTCTGGGTCATATCCTCTGAACACACAAATGCTAACGGCCTCCCTCCCCACCCACTTCCCTGCTCAATGTGAATTCAAGTTAAGTTTTCTCATCTCTAAAGTGTGTTGCTCTCTTTTTCCCCCTCCTGTCTCCATGTCTTCAGGGGTATTCCCCAACTTAATGTCATCTACAAATTCTGTCACAATCACCCCCGGGTCACCCATCTAGAGCGATATGAAGGTGACTAGTAAGACAGCACACTCTGAAACACCTTCCCACGACTGGGCTTAGCAGCACCTTTGTTAGTGATGTCTAGCCATTTCTCCATTTCCTTTAATCTTTGGACTAATTGTAAAAATAAAATAATTCCCAATTCCCAAGCATGGTTAGCCCATCCCTTTCCACACCATCCCAAATTCTTTATATTCTTAGGTATAACAAGAGCAGTATTATAGTTTTTGAGATAATCTCATAAACTTGTCTGTGATAATATAAATGTGAATTATTCTCTGATTATTCATTCCTGGTTTTCTGAATCTTTTACATTTTACTTCTCCAATATTCTGCAATTTTTAAACCAACAATTATATCTGAATATATATATATCATACACTAATTTTTCACCATTTTTTCCTTCTGTTTTCTTTCTGTATTACTGTCACATGATTGGTCTTTCTCCAGTTTTCTGACTCCCCTCCAGTGCAAGGTAATTTTTCAGAAATAACGATTCATTTTTACTGCACCATTGTTCAATAAGCATATTAGTCAAATTCTTTTATTCCCCAGGGCCGTGTGCCACCTGGAGCAGCTGATTTATGCACGCTTATGTTTGCCAGATAATCCTTTACCTAGTTTTTTGTCCAAACTTATCTGCATGAGTTTATAATTCTCCAAATTTATTTTTTTAACTGTTAAAGGAATTTATTGTTTGGGGATTTTAATGTTTTCCCTTCAGTGTTCGCCTCTTTTCCTTGCAGATCTATCTTCTTTCAAGCTGCTTGACCTATTTTTTGTGACTCAGAATGAGCTTACAGATTTCAAAGCTATTGTTAAAGCTTTAAGTTGTTTTGTTTCAACTCATGTATTTTTCTCTGCTGAGCTCAATTCACACAATCCTTTGTCTTGATTTGATTATTCTTGTCTCAAGTATTCATAACTATGCAATGATCTTAAGGGTTTCTGACATATGATTGAGTAGGTGACTCCTTTTTTCCACTGGTTATAAATAGTTAGAAGCTGAAATAAAAGAAGCATGAACTATAAATTTCTTGCAGAAAAAAAAAGCAATGGAATATGCTCATCAGAGCAGTTTCATTGAAACTATCAAGCTTCTCAAAGCATAAAACTTTCCACTATGTGAATAGTTTGGTACTAATTATTCACCTTACTCAGAGTAATAATTGTCTTCAACCCAACCTCTTTTTAAATATGACTTTGCCAAGTCAACAAGCATTAGAGAGCATTTTGCTAAAGTTTATCAGGTTGCTAATAGTATCCTAACTTGTTTGATACCTCCACCCACCCACTAGAGAATCCTGAAACCATGGAATCCATTCCTTCTATTTATTTTTAGAATCTCATCCAATGACCTTATTTTACTAAAGACAACTGTTTGACCCCAACACTCGAGGACACTTCAGTCTGTAACTGCTATGCTCTACTGACTGCTCCAACAGAAAGCTCCGTTTATAATGCAGTCACTCTTATTCTTAACAAGCTTGTGGGCCAAGTAATCTGTCACTTGGTTTCTGGTTTGATATTGACATAGAATAAAGTGAAGCCTCACTGTTACTTGTTAGCAAGAATAGAGTAGTTGTTATGCCATTTTACTTTGTTGAAATAGCTTTATTTAGTATTGATTGGTAATCTGAGCAAAAATCACTGGAGCAACCAAAATCACTAAATTTCTGGTTCTAAGTACATAGCCATGTCAAACTTTGTCACGGATGCCCAATGCAAGGACAGCAGAAATTAAATATTAATTACAGCTGGTTACAGAGAGAGTGGAGCTTAGCTGTGGTGGACACTCCAGCAGCTTACAAGGAGCTGCTGACGCTCCCCATTGAAAGCATACTTTGAAATATGCAGTAATCAATGTCTTAGTGTGGATTTTAGATAGCAGTCCTGTTCCTACGATTGAAGTATAGATACAGTTTAAAGAGATGGGTACAGGGATTTGAACCCAGCAAGTTAAATCTGAATCATTTTCTGCGAATGAAGAAAATACTCAGATGAATTATGTGCTCATTTTACTAGAATAGAGATTTCAGTTTTAAAATTTCACTTTTCAAAGTCCTAAAAATCTTACACATAAACAAGTTTCCTGAATGGAAGAACTTGAAAACATCTGAGCATTTTATTAGCCTCGTCATAATGAGGTAAGCAAATTCTGTAAACTCTTCTATTTATTTCCTTAGGCAGAAGGTAAAATAATTTCTCTACTACTCAAAATAATGTATGGTTAGAAGAATGGGAGTGTAGAAAATAATGCTAGGGATCTCCCAGGAAGGAGACATGTCAACATTTCTTGAGTCCAGACCTTGACCTTGGACCTCTAATGCTCCACTTGCTTCGGGACCTTCATGGCCCATTGGTGCCTGATGGAGCCATTGACTGATGTCATTGCCATAAAGCTCCGTGGACTCCTTTGTTGTAACAGGATGATTACATGGTTGATCGGATTTTAGTCAGGAAATCTAACTTAAAGTTTTTTTTTAAAAAAGCTAATCTGAAAACTTAGCACACCCTTGGACTTGACTCCACTTTTAATGTGACCAAGTTGATTTAGTCCTCTTCCTGGACCCCTTTTAATCAGTTCATCTCCTAGACTTGGCCACCTAAGGCCGTGTGCAAATGTTTTTCGGCTGTTTGGCTCTCTCCTCTGATTACTTCCAGAAGTTGCAGAACATGTTGTCCCTGTTGAGGGTCTTCAATTACCTTTTTCCCTTTCTCTCTCTCTCCCTCTCCCTCTCCCTCTCCTTCTCTCCCTCTCCCTCCCTAAAAAGAGCTCGTGTTCCAGTGTGTTCATGTTTAGCCTTTCCTAGCCATAAAAATAATGAGACTGGACACTAATGGCTGCTGCATTTTCAATTTGTGTGCAGCGTCCCCAGTGAGCCGAACACCTGTGCTTCTTATGGCTCTTTCAGTCACAGCTTTTGCATCATAGGTGAATCGAGCAAGATTCAGGCTATTCAGGGAAGAGGTTTTAACCAAACACATACCATGATGTGCCATGAAGCCATCTGACAGTGAACTGGTTGACTCTGACCCCTCCAAAATTTAGAGGTGATTCGCATTAATTGTACCTAAAATGCAATTAAATGGTTTTTCAGAGATAACTCCTAATTCATTTAGCAAAGAAGGACAGGGGTTCTGATCTCACACCCCACCTCACTTTGTGTGGCTGCCTCCACCTTCCACTACCTTTGGTGCTAGCAGAGCCAAGTACAACAGAACTTTTAGGAGAGCGATTTTAGCAAATCAAAACAAAGTGGGCCAGAGGTGTTTCCCTCTGTCTGTGTCCCTGCCCTTGGGCTTGCTGAGGAGGTCCTGCTCATCTCACCATACGGCTTCCCTGCCAGTCTAGTGCAAAGGATACCATCCCGTCCCAGGAGAGACCCAGATGCCCACTCTTTGGTCCCTGTGTGTGACACGTGCTCTCTTTCTGTGTTCCTGGCTCTGTGCTTGGAAGTGAGGTGTTAGTGGTGTTTTTGTGACTGCTGATTTTTTAAAAAATAAAATATTTCTATTTAGTCAATGGCTAGCTAAAACCAATTGTTATGCAAATTTCTTTACATCCTTTGTGTGGTCTGCCATTTCATATTCAGAATGAGAATAGTTAGAGAAGTGATTATTATTCATAAGGCAAGCTCCCAGCCTTAGGACCTTCTGCCTCCCTTAGAGAGGCCCAGGCCCAGCTCACTCTGCTTGGGCCTCCCACACCACTTTCTGGACTGAGGAGCTGGCTGGACCGGACTATGTGTTTATGAGGATGGAGTGCTATACTTTGAAAACTGCTCTTCCTGTTGTGAATTAAAAAAAAAAAAAAAAAAAAAAAAACACGTTGCTCTCCTGGGCTTAGTTACAGGACGCTGTGGGGTAGGCTCTATGAGAACTGAGGGCGCAGGCTATTGACAGATGGAAAGGTAATGCCAAGGTATGGGGCCAGCTGACCACATGTGTGGCCCAGGCAGCACCCAGAGCTTCACAGGTCTGGCCATAGAGCCTGATGTTTGAATCAAAGTTGAGTTAACATAACTGGAGAGATGGAGTGAGAGAATACTAAAGAACCTAAAAAGTGACCATACTCACACTTGTAATACTCATTTTGTGTATGTATATATTACTGCAAAAGGAATAAAGCCAACAAAGTTTCCAAAGAACCTACATCTGGCCACCTATTGATAGAAACACTATAGCTCCCCCCCCACCCAGAAACAGGACTAGACACAGGGATGCCTAGAACTTGATCCTCAGACCACAGATTCAGTAAGAAACAGTAGACCTAAGGCAAGTCTACACTTGGGTTTCAAGAGTGTTGCTTACCATTTCATTTATAGGCATGCACATAATTCTATAATTTATGGGCATTTGATGCCAGAAAAGGACCAGATGTTCATGCTCCCATTCTTAATACATCTCCTTTATCACGTTTTAAGGCAAATCAACTTTGACAGGAAAATCGGTGTATGTTACTACTACCACACTAAGATGCAAAGAAAACAGCTCTAGAAGTGAGTCTTTCTAATGGAATGTATAATAGCTTTTGCTGTGAATAATAACAATATTCAAAAAGGTAGGGTTTTTTAAAAGTTAGATTGTCCTAACTAGTTAGAAAATGATCACTGTTAACACCATGCCAAAGATATTTGAATTTTGCTACTGTCAGAGAAAATAAAGATCCAGAAATTCCACATTTGTGCTAATATTTATACCGTATTATAATAAATGCAGTTTATTACAGCTTTTGTGCTGTTTGACTAAATGAACATACCATTAGCTGTAGCATTCAGAAGAGGAAGAGAACTGACTAATTATAAAAACACAAAGGAGTGATTTGTTATGAACATATTATGCTTCCTCCACATAATCAAAGGCTCTGGAGAGGCATTTAGAACACTCATTCAAGGAAGCTGTGTCACTTTGGTATTTATAAATCTCTTAATGAAGAAGTGATGTGAGAATGGAAATCCTCAACTGAGAACATAGTGGCCCCAAGATCTAATCCAGAGTCTAATCTAATGAGGACTGCCAAACACGTTTTTATAATATGCTTTTTTAGAACAGACTGTGTCCTAGGATAAAGGTCAGCAGGAAAGGAAACCTTTGGAGTGAAGACTGACCTGTGGTTTGAGCACCATTTACTTAGTACCACTTCTGAGTACTTATGACTTCTTTTTAAGAGTTCCTTGGAGGATGCCCTTGTGCCTGCAGCCTTTGTGTTGGAGTCCTTTTCTGAAGGGCATATGCCATGAGAATCTGTCTGTCCATATGATGAGAGGCTTCAGTCACAGGATGAAATCCTATTAGGCATTTCCTGTGGGATTCCCACTGAGTGTAGGCCCGCCGTCAGGATGACTGAGCGGTCTAAGACTCTGCGTTCAGGATTCCCACTGAGTGATTATTTGACTTGCACTTGAGAATATAGGTTATGCATTCATAGATATAGCATATGTTTTTATATAGATGTAGCTTTAGCTACTTGTATTAATAAGATGTCCATCACTGGAACAAAATACCAGACACCTTGACTTAAGAGGAGAGATTTATTTCATTTCACAGTTTACACAGGGTTTAGTCCATGGTTAGTTGGCTCCCAGGTGGAAATGTCATGGTGGAACGATCTGATAGAGGACAGCTGCTTGTCCTATGGCAGTCAGAAAGCAGAGAGAGAAGGAAGGAGCTTGGGACAGGATGTACCCTTCCTGGTAATGCCTTAAGTATTCTGAACACCTTTTAACAGCACAGGAACTACTGAACTCATTAATGGGTAGATCCACCAATGAGAATAACACCCCCATGATCTAATCCTCTTCCAAACATGTGAGACTTCTCGGGGACATGTTAGATGTAAACTGAATTACTCACTACTCGCTTTGTCCTGATTAAGGAAAGTTGTGCTGCTTTGTCATGTGTTCTATAAGGCAGTGACAGGAGGCTGTTAAATGCTTATTAAACACAGTGGAAAGACTTCAGGTTAGGGTCAAGTGATCAGTCCCCAAGGGGTTAGGTGCCTGAAAATCTCTCAGAAGCACTGACCTTGACTAAGTGTAATACTGTGGCATTTCAATTTCCCCATCTGTAAAATAGGGAAGATAGTACCATCATCAGCAATCTTCAGGTGGTGTGCCCAAGTAAAGTTAGTCCCTGCCCCACTGCTTATGAATTGAGCCAGTCAGTGATTGTGAACCTTTTAGAGCTTTTAATGATACAAACAGCCCACTAGAGCATGAATGCCATAGGTTCACCTCCACTGCAGATAATGAGGAGAAGAGAAAGATGGAGAAGTGGGGAAGAAAAGGTAGTGAAGGTGAAGGCTGACTAGGAAGTACTTGGCATATACAGTGTTGACACTGGGGAAACTAATTCAAGGAGCTGGGCTGGCCGCCAGTCAAGGAAACCCAACCACTCATCTCCCTGGTCTCATCTCCCATATCTCATTCCAACCTATATCAAAGGATTGTGATGGTTTCCATAACTGACAGTAACATTTACCTCTGAGGACATTCACACTGTGTTCTTAAAGTATTTAGTAATGGAGTAGAATGATGAAAGTAATCACAAAATAGTTTCTATTTAATATCATCACAACACAATTCATTTTCTTAGATGGATGCCTCATGTACTCTTGTCGGTACACAGAGTATAATAGTTTGTTACTCTTGACCAAAGGGAAATACTTCACTTGTGGCCCACATTAAAAGGCAGGTTTTATGTCATGAAAATAAATTCATTTCAGGATGAAGACAACAGTGACAATAAAATTTGCAGAAATGACACAAGAGCCATGCCTTAAGCAACCCATGCAGAAAAGCCTGGTCCCAGTTGTTTATGGTATTTACATAACCCTATTTAACAGACTTTGTATTGGAAACAACTGTATTGGTGGGTCTCATACAACTTTGGTTGTACTTTGTGTTCCTTAAAAGCAGAAAGTCTAAGGGCCAGGGATTTAGCTCAGAGGCATAAGCACCTGCCTGTCAAGCATGAGGTCGTGAGTTTGATCCATGGTACCAAAAAAAAAGTCTAAATCTTTAAATTCTGATGCAGGAAAAACAATCTGCTTCTTCATGTCTTCTGACTCCTTCCAGCCCTGAGGATTTATAATTCCAGTGGTACCTAATTCATGGATGCTTTCATTTGAAAATAATTTGGTTCACAAACAGAAATGTTTGCCAAAATTTTGTTTTTGTTCGCGAACTCTACATCAAGTGACAAACACAGCCGTGGTCATCTTTCCCACACAAACACAAACATGACCATCTTTTCCAAAATCAGAGAACAAATTAAGTTCATGAACTGAGGTACCACAGTATTAAAAAAAAATGACCAATACCTTCCATCAGCTTTATGATGACAGGAAAACACTTTCATTTTAACAGGCAAATGTTATTGCCTTTGTTCTTTCTGCTATAAGCAATCATTTATTTCCATCATAATTTTTAAAAAGTATCAAAAGACCCTTTCTTAGACAAGAGCTCCCAGACATCCAGCCTAGCCAGGGAACACGGCTGGTGAGTAGCAAGCCTGAAACAGGCCACAAGTCACTGGCTCTTGACATGGTACTTTTTTTTTTTTTTTTTTTGAGCAGAATATATTTATTGACAGAAAGAAAGCTTCTGTCTGAGAGCAAGACACAGGGGTCCCAAGTAGATTGCCAAAGACTCTATCTCTTCTAAGAATTTTCACCAAGTAAAACCATGATATGGTACTTTCTTGAGCAGTAGAAGATAAGTGAGACATTTCTCCTAAACCTCCTTCTATCTTTCTGTTCTGTTCTGCTGCACACTAAGTGATCAAATCCAGGGCCTAGAATGACCCCTTACCCCCATCTCATCTTTTCATTGTCAACTTGTGACACTTAAGGTTGATGACAGGCCTTCCTCAGAGGCACAGTGCTGTCGAGAGGCAGACTCACAAACTCCTAAAGAGGAGCCAGACTGTAACAAGGCACCAGTGCAGTAATTGGTAGTGGGGTTGACATTTCTGAGATACAGCTGTTCAGCATGCGCTAGCGCTTCTGCTCAGGGTAGCTAAACTCCATGCCCATTCCTGGCATGGTCCCATTATGAAATATAATCATGGGTCCATTTGTAAAATGGGTCATGACTATCTTTAGTGCTAATGTCTTTGATGTGTCAGTCACACACCCACTCTGCCTACCCATGCCACTCTGTACCCTGGTCTGTCCACTGGCTGCCAAAGTGTGGGCCAACTTCTCAGACCTTGCTGTGCATTAGAATTCTCTGGAGGCTTGTTAAAAACACAGCCACTGGACACCCCTTCCTCCTACAGAGCAGTCAGCCTTAGCGCTATTGACGTTTTGAACCAGATAATTCTTCGTTGTAGAGGTTATCCTGTTCACTGTGGGATGTTTAGTAACATCCTCAGCTTCTTTCCACTAGAAACCAGGAGTAACCTGCCAATTTGTGACAATAAAAAAGTCTCCAGACATTGTCAGATGTTTCTTCAAGGCAAAATTTCCCTTGTTGAGAAAGTCTCAGGGATTCTAATTCCTAAGGGGAGGACAGGGCACAGGATTCCATTGAAATAAGCCCTTCCAGTAAATCTCGTTCCTTCGTGTGTCCTATTGGGTTTCTTCTTCCCTTTCACTCACCTGTGTGTGCTTTAGCCCCTGTGTTATGGATTGGATCGTACATGTTTTCCCCAAAACTCAGGTGTGGACACTTTGGGAGGTGGTAGAGTCTTTAAGAGGTAGGGCCCTGCAGCAGAAGGTCAGTCACTGGGGGGCAGCTTCTTCTCTCTTTTTGCTTCTTGGCTGCCATAAAGTAAGCAGCTTTGCTCTACTGCACACTTGCTACCATGCTGTTACCATGCTGTTACCATTGCTCTACTGCACACTTGCTACCATGCAAGACGCCACAGGTTCAGGAACCATGGGGTCAAGTGACCATGAACTAAACCTTCTGAAATCCTAAGCCAAAATAAATCTTTCCCCCTTTAAAGTTATTTCAGTACTTTTTCACAGTGACAGAGAGCTGACTGATACACATGGATACCTGCAGGATTAACAGTGATATTAAAAATGTGTGACCCACTTCATCCTTCCCAGGCCAGGCCCACTTGCTGTGCAGAAGGAAGCTCACTGATTAAATACAGAACCATGCTGTCTACTTATATGTGGCCTGCTCTCTGCACTTAATAACACATTTTTTATATAATGCCCCCACTGTGGCATAACCCCAGGAAAACAGTAAATAGGACCCCCACTGGGATCTTTGGGCCCAACCTGGGTAGAAAGCTTCAGCCCAGCAGACTCCTGGAGGAGAAAAACTTGGCAAAGATGATGCCTAGGCAGCCTGGAGTGCTCCCTGAGGGACACTAGACCGGAATTCACCATAGGTGAGGCTGCCATTAGTAAGAACCCATCACCATGCTGGCCAGCACTGGCCAAGCCAAATTGGTTGCTTGCCTTTGTAGCATGAGTAAGTGAAATGCTTTCGGGAATTTGGTTGTTTAGTCTGTCTTCTGTGGTTGGAACTTCCTCTCCAAACGATCACAGTGGGAATGTTATTTTCTAACTGGCATGAGGAGAATTTCTTACTGGATTATCGAAGTGTATCCTGTTCTTGCTCCATTCAATAGAGAAGAAGTTTCCACACAGCTCTTCGTGGAAAGTGAACATCTTATTTAAAGTAAGCCCTGATGCACTCTGGTTGCATGAAGACTTCCAGTCTGTGGGTTCCCTTGCTGCTGTCAACTATTAGAACTAATGATCTCATGTCGACAGGAACTTTCTTGAAGGGGACACCAAACATATGATGGGTTCATGTCCTCAGTCCACTTTCTTCTTTAGGACATAGTCATCATACAGGCATATGAGAAACAGTGTCTGTATTTGCTTCTCATTGGAAGAGTGAACAGTAGGGTGTCAGCTTCTGACTTGTGCTTTCTATAAACAGCACCAGACCTGGTTGACTCCTTAACAGTAGAAACTGAGAAACTGAGGCAGAAAGTGGTTTCTGGTCCTCAAAGCAAGCACAGTGTTTCTGTCCTTTGAATCTTCCTAAAAACAGAGAAATAAATAAATACATCACCAGGTTATTGTTGGGATAGGAGAAAGAGCAACAACACCCTAAGATCTAAGGGTCCTAAGATCCCTCTTAGAACTCTGAGTGTTAATTATGGTCCAACATCAAGACAAATGAAGTACAGAAACTGTGGCTTACCAGCAGCTTAGTTCAAACACATTGCAAACATGGAGCTTTTCAGTCTCACGTTTCATCCTGGTTCACAGTTTACACAATGGTTGTAAGTTCATTCACCTCCCTTTACATTTTCCCTGAGCCTCCGTGTTTACATGGTGGAGAAGCATCAGAGCAGTCAAAACCTAACAACTAATTTCAAGCTAAAATAATTTATACTAAAAATATTTCAAAAACTAAATATTGTCCTGACCGCTGTCTATCCCTGTATGCCTCCTCTAGGGAGCTAGGGGTTGCATAGAGGAGGGATACACATCTGAGCCAGGCTGAGCCATAGAATTATAAGATTATCAGGGACATTAGAGTTGCCCAATATATAATTTTCATTCCAGAAAAGAGAGGACTGAGTCGTGCCATACATTAAGTAGTTTGCTTAAGAAAACAGTAAGCTGGAGCAGAAAAAAAGGCAGGTGGCATGTCTTCTAAATCTCTGCCTCACTTTTTTGCTAATCACAAAGTTCTGTTGCCCATGAAGGGCACTGTCTCTATGTCATGTTCACCCCACTTCTTTGCTAGTCAAGAGTGGGGAAAAAATTGCCACAATGTCTCTTGAGTTTAATTTATGGGAAAAAAGAAGGCTGATGTGTACATGAGTATGCATCTGATTGCTAGGTCACTGTTACCCAATGGCACAGACTGCTGGATTTAAACTATAGAAAGGCATTGCCTCAGCATTCTGGAGGCTAAAAGTCCAAGGTCAAAGTGTTGGGCAGGTTGGTTTCTTTTGAGGATTGTGAGGGAAGGATGTGTTTCCTAATAGAATCAGATTCTGATGTGTGGGTGTTAGAACTTAAGCACAGAATTTTTGAGGGGACACAATTTGATCTAAACAGTATATGCGTGCACACATTTTTGTGCAAGAGAGAAAGGGAAAATGAGGGTAGTAAAGCAACAGAGAAAAAGCGAAAGAAGGAGAAAAGGAGAGAGAGAAGACATGCAAAAAAGGCATGAGGAAGGCCCTGTTGAGGAGACGTATTCATTTTATGCCAGGACCTTGGCTGGTGCTACATGAAGAAAGGGAGAAGAAATAACAGAGAAGCTGGGAGTTCTACCTGGCCAAATATCTGGGTCCTTTGGACTCCATGTTATTGTCTGATAGAACCCGGTATATTTGAGCTTGGTGCAGTTGGACCTCCAAGGGCCACACCCCTTAGACTGTCATTGTTCTAGCTATTTTATTTGTTTTGCTTTGTTTTATTTTGTTTTCACAGCACTGGGAATTGAACTCAGGCCCTCGTTCATGCTAGACAAGTGATCTGCCATTGAGTTATGGGTATGCTCTCAGCACCCTCACACACACCCACACCCACACCTACACTTTTCTTTCTCCTTGCCCGACCTAGCTAAATTGTTTAGCTTGCAATTACAATACCCAGGAGTCCAGTTAGTAAGAACAGAGGTTTAAGAGGACCAGCCCTGTTCTGCCCAGTGTGGTAGTCACTAACCTCATGTGGTTTTGAGCATTTGAAATGTGGCTCTTACATGAGCAGGCGTGCTGCTACTGTAAAACACAGAGATGGAAAGGATTGATATTGCAAATGTTGTTTGGTATTGAAAATTAATTGTTGTTAAATAAATTTGCTGGGTTCCTGTTTGCTTTACTTTATATAAGGTGACCACTAGAAAAAAATTTTTAAATTTTATTTAAAAACAAACAAAAAAAAAACAGAAAAAAGGGTAGCAACAATACAAAATTCCAAGGAAAAAAAGAAAAAAACAAAAAATATTAAGAAATCATTACTTGATAACTTATATACTGTCATCTTGGAAATAATTGTTCAAGTTACAAAGTTAACACATACAAAGTACACATTCAAGCAATGAGACTGTTAATAGTTCTGCTCCATGAACTAACAAAAACAGTAATACGGTCATTCATCTTACACACTTAAACATAAATGCAATTATATCCTTTAGAGCACTTTCTTTTCCTCTCTTTTTTACAGTAGCAATTACACATTTTGGATTTTATTGCTCCTACAGTTCTTATTACTTTCCACACTAGAGACACCATGCAATTTTTATAAATATGATTCTTATTTATTTCACTAATGAGGATAGTCTCAAGTTGTCCCTATGAAGGCCTCAAGATCATCCTTCTTCATAGCTGAGTAATACTCCATTGTATAAAAATACCACATCTTTTTCATCCACTCTGTGGTTGTTGGGCATCTTGGTTGTTTCCAAGCTTTAGCTATTACAAATTGGGCTGCTATGAACATGGGTGCACATATATCACTGTGATATGACCTTCACTAGAAAATTTTAAATATGACCTTTGTTAAATGTTTATTGATCATTCTGTGCTCCAGGCTATATAGGAGCCATGCAAAAATGGAATGAAATTAAATTCATACTAAAAAGATGGAAATTATATATATTTATTTATGTGCATATGTAAGTATGTATGTGTGTATGTATGTCTATACATGTATAAATATATGTACCCACTTCTACATTTTATATTTTTTATTAACATCAATAATCATGTTCCCATCCTATTTGATATTCTTTAAAAATGTGATCTTAACCTTGCAGGGTAGAATTTTAAATACATAATACAAAAATAGATAGAATAATATAGTGAACCCCATGTAAATATCATCCACTTCTAGTAATTTTCAACATTTACAATTTTTTTTTTACCCTTGCCACTCCCCTTCTTTTTTGCTATAGTATGTTTAAACAAATTCAAATACTATGGAGAATTTTAATCTAAAACACTTCGACAAGAATAGTCTTAACTGGGCTGGGGATTTAGCTCAGTGGCATAAGCGCCTGCCTTGCAAGCAACATAGTCATGAGTTTGATCCCTGGTACTGATAAAAAAAAAAAAAGGAATAGTCTTAACTAAACACATAGAGGTCTATCTCTGAGCATGCCACAACTGATTAAATTATTCCCTAGATATAAGGATTTACTTAGATATATACTCAAGTTTTTAAGCTTTTTCATTATTCTGAGTATCTTTTGATGAAGATCTTTAAATTTCTATAGATTGAATTATTTGGAGTAGAATTATTGTTTCAAAGTACATTTTAAAAATAATCTGATCAATATGACAAATTGGTTTTGAAAAATGTACATCTGCTTTTTATAAAATACAAGCTTGCACCAGTATTGGATATTATGATTGCTGATACGGTACATAAAATGATGATCTCTGTTGTTTCCTCATTGTAATGTTATACTTTTTAAATTACAAGTGAGGTTCTGAATAATTTGTTCTTATGTTTTATTTGTAATATCTATTTCTTCAATATTTTTAGTTATTTCTGGTGGTTTTCTTGGATGATTTTAATATACTCTTTATATGTTAAAGATATTTTTAATTTATACGTTGCAGTTATCTTTCCCTTCTTGTCTTCTGTGTCTTTTAATTTTACTTAGACTCCTTCTGTGTATTTTAAAACACTAAAGACAAACTGAAAGAATGCTTGGAAAGAAGGCAATATAGACATGTATAACCACACCACTCTAATGCAACTATTGTAATCTGCTGGTTTTATGTGTGAAGGCAAAGAATTTTACATATTTGGAATCAGATTGGAATATCTTTTGATGAAAAGAAGTGTATAATTTCTGCTTAAGTAAACCTACTAAGTTTTCCTTTACCTGTTTCTTTGAAGCAGAGAAAGTTCCTCATATTCAAGTCTATTATGATTTGGATTTGCTGGTCCCCTGAGCACCTCGTGTGTCTGAAAGGTGACTGCATCATGGAGATGCTATACTTACCAGTGGATGAATCGGCAGCTAGAGTGTGCTATTAGGAGACAGAGCCTAGTTAGAGGGGAAAGTCACAGAGGGTAATGGAGAAATGTTGGTTCCTACCCATCTCCTTCCTTTGCTCTCTGTTTCCTGGCCACCACGATGTGAGCACCTCCCCTTGCTGGCAGACCCTTCCACCATGCTGTTTCTGCTTTAGAGCCAACCATGGACTGACGCTTATGAAACTGTGAGCCAAAACACACTTCACCTCATTTAAGTTGCAGGTGCCAGGTGTGATGTCTTATTGATGACTTCAATAAGGTCTGAAAAGTAACACTACATTTTTGCCTAGGCCACTATGGTGAATATTATAGAGATTTCAGTAGTAACACCATAGACTCACAACCACTGCTTGAGACTTCCCAGCATTTTTCCCCAGGCTCCATGTTAACCGTGTGCTCACTATTCATCAGGCAGGCTGTCTGGAGACTGTGTTTGCCCTAGATAGTGTGTGCCCATCTTCCTTGAAAATCAGGTTCATGTTGTCTCTGAACCACAGCTACCAAACGGTTAAGCCCAACCCCTCTGCATCATCCCCTGTGTGTCATAAATTCTCTCCAGCAAGGCTTTGTCATACTAAGATGACCACTTTCTCCTGAGTCTCTGACATTGTGGAAGCTCACAATGTACATGAAATTCTTAAATATCATGCTTGCATCACTCCCACTCCTCTGCATTTGTTATTGACAACAGGGCCGAAAGTTTCATGTATTATTGGGTGGACTTACCCTCCCAGGATATAGTGCCATTGTCATGTCTTCTCCCCTTGACTTTTGTTTTTGTTTCCTGGGCACTGCCGTCTCTATGTAGATACAGATGAGCATGATCATTTTAGCATGGTAGTCTTAAAAATTGGCTCTTCCATTTCCCTATTTTTAAGATGCAATAACCTCCCTGGACCCTGAAAAAGGGAGAAATGGGCGCGGAGGAAGCCACCATCTCCCCCATCAGTCAGATTCTGTTCTGTTTCATGAGAGAGAGTAGTTCTGGGATTTCAGTCCAGCTCTAGCACCTCTGTCTCCTAAATCACTGCTTAGGTTTACTTTTGTTCTTATTCTCTCTCTCTCTCTCTCTCTCTCCTCCTTTCTCTCTGTCTCTGTGCATGCATGTGTCTGTCTGTCTGTCTGTCTGTGTGTTTGGGCAGGACTTGAAGCTGCAGATGTCAGTATGCCAATAAAAACAGCATAGCTCACCAACTGACAATCCAGGTATCACTGGATCTTGGGGTCCTGTCAGCATGGCTTTCCCCCGTCCCACAGTTCTGCTCTCCTGGTGCTGGATTTTTTGCAGGCAGCCTCTTCCCACCGATGACACATACAGTCAGCCTGCACAGTCACAGGTTCCCAATCCAGAGATGCAGCTAAACACATCAAAAATATTGGGAAAATTTCATTTGGACTGAACATATACATATTTTCCTTGTCTTTTTTCATAAATGATATCAAACAATTATTTGTATAGCATTTACCTTACATTAGGCATTATAAGTAGGGGGAGGCCTTAAACCAATCACACAGGCTACTAGGGATGACTGTATGTGGTTCCAACAGTGATTGATCTGGTTCAGGTCACATGTCCATCCTGGAACAGATTTTTTTGGCTATGGATGTCCTGATTGGCTAGGTTTAATCACACTCCCTGCCTCCGAGAGAGGTGTTGCCAAGACAGCTAAATTCAGTCCATGCAGGCCAAATTTGATCAGTTATTTGCTCTCACTAGCTGCTGTCAGGCTGTCTTGTTATATCATCCTGAAATAAATTTTTTTTCTTTTATAAGTGCTTCTCAACTTGTGATGGGTTACATCCTGGTAAACCCATTGTAGATTGGCAATGTCTTAAGTTGACAGTGCTTTACTGTACCTAACCTACTGCACAGCCTCGCTTAGCAGTACAGTACTATAGTGTGCCTTGTTTCCCATCATGATCATGTGGTTAATTAGGAGCTGTGTCTTTCTGCTGTTGCTGCTATCCAGCACCACAAGGAAGATCAAAATTCAAACTCTAAGGCATGATTTCTAAGGACTTTAGATTGCTTTTGTACCCCAAGTCTAAAAATCTAAGTCGAATAGTTATAAATCAGGAATCATCTGTCATGCTTTCCTTTAGGCAGCTTCCAGACAAATAGCCTGTAGTTTTTAACATGGAATGCCAATCACCAAGTGATTATTTTGATTAAACAATAATTAGATAGACTCTGGCAATTTCCAGAGTCCAATTTGCAAATTACCCCTTTTATTAAATGACAGCATACAGGCTGGCACTGCTGAGGTCGTTAATTCCTTAAAATGGGACTTAATTCACAAAGAACTGCATGTTTTACCCAACAGCCCAACTTGCCAGGGCGCTACCACCGCCGCCGCCACCACCATAGCCCTTCCTGGCCTCAGAGTGAGGAGCAGGGATGCTGCTTTGGCCACAGCTTAGTAGCAGTGCTTACCATGTTTTTGACCCAAGAAGAACTTTCTGTGACTGAGTCTACTGTTAAACAGCTTGGCACCTGTGCAAACAACAGCTGTGAGCTTTTCCCTCTGCCAACCTGCCTGCCAGTTCTCTCTACTTGGTGGATGAGGGCCAGGGAACTTTGTTGACTGAGGGACAGAAATATTTCTGGGATCTGCTGAGTTTAAGACAGACCTGAGTCCAGTTGTAGCACATGTTTGTAATCCCAGCTACTGGGGAGACTGAGGCAGGCAGACCAAAAGGTTGAGTCCCATTTGAACTATTTAATGAGACCTTTCCTCAAGAAAACAAGCAAAGGAAGAAGAAAAAGAAAAGATACACCTGGAATTATAGACAGGAGCCACGTCTGATCTGTGCAGTTGGCTAGATAAGCTGGGCTTGGCTGGCACACTGAATGGAAAAGGAAAAGGAAGGCACTGGGAAAAGACTTAGGTTTGAATATTCTTGGTTTACCAGCTGTTTCACTTTGGGAAAATGGTAGAAGTTTTAATGATCATTAAAAGTCTATAATGAGGGGGTCAGAGCAGACACTAAGTAGTGCTGGGAGTTCTAGATAAGTAAACAAGAAGAGAGAAAGAATATGCAAGTATGTGAAAGACCTTGGGGCTCAAAGGGCTAAATAACAAAGGTATATGATGACTCTTTGTCCAGTATGTGATTTTTCTGGAAGCTTCCAAATGAGCACAAATCTCCATGTGTACACTCTTACGACCCCCTCCTTGTGACCTCTTCGCTAGAGCCTATGTAAATTAGAAGTCAGCACCCTTAGGCATGGGCAGAGCTTTTTTTGTAGAGAAAAGTTTCTTTCTTGTTGGCAAATATGCGACACTTCTCCTCTTGGCAAATGTACAACGTGTGTCTTGGGAAGAAGACCAGTGAATGGATGTCCCCTTACTGCCTCCATTGGGCTCTTCTGTTTATGTTAGAAATAGCTGTTATGTTTATTTTGCCTGGACCTTTCTCCTACAGTAGTCTCTTCAGAAATGCAACTAAGTTTCTAGGAATTGAATAAAATCCTAGGGGTGACATCTACTGGTAGAAAGAGTATGGCTGGAAGTCTGTCTTGGTTACTTTTCTCTCACTGCTAATACAAAATACCTGACACCCAAGATTAGGGAAAGAAAGGTTTATTTAAGTTACAGTTTTTGGAGGTTTCAGTCCATACTCAACTGGATCAAAGGCAGGGTGGTGTGGCTAAAGGGACACCTTCAAGGCAGCCACAAGTGAGAAGAGCGAACAGGGTAAAAAGGGGAAAGCACGCCTCCTTCCCTCCCTTATATTGTATGCCAGCTCTGCTCCTGGGTGGGTGCAGCACTCACATCACCAATCCTATCACTAGACAGTGAACAAGTCACAAACACTAGATTCAGCTGTCTCCATGACTGTATGAGGCTTTGGGGGACCATCCAAACATAAACCATAACAATGTCATACCTGTTTTTCATTCCTTGGTTTGCCATTTACTAGTTATATTAGAATTGAATCTGCAAGGAAATTTTTCCAGCTGTGGACCTTGGGTGAGTAACTTAGCTTTTCTGAATCTATATTGTTAACTGTAAAGTGGAAAACAGCACTGCTTTGGTCCTAAGATTTAGTGGTAGTAAATGTGACAGATACAATATATGGAAACATAGTATAAGGTCCAACAAATGTTTGTGTCCCTAAGGGCCACTTCTGCCACCTCCACACCTGGCTCTTTCATTATTTCTAGGACAGGAAATCTCCACTCTCTATAACAAACTCTTCAGATTTATCAAATTTCATAAAGGTAATGACCATAGTGCTATTAAGGTCCAGTGAAAGCCTGTTGACTATCAATTTAGAAAAATAATTTAAGCCATATGATTAATCCTCATCAAAATACATCTTATCAAAGCACATTCAAACTGTTTATGTTAGGAATGCAGACATCGAGTCAAAATCTCCCAGTTTTCTGGAGGAACAAAAGTCTTTTTACAAAATGTCAGTTTTATGTAATCCAATTGATGGTCAATTTAAGAATAGGCTGACCAGCCAGATTATAATTAAATGAATGGAAAAGAAAGTTGTCTTCTGAGTATCAGTTCTTAGAATTGTAATTAGCTAAATTCCCCTCTATAATTAACTGAATCCACCATGGGGCAGCAGAGAATGGGGTGGGGGACACTAAATGGTGCCATCCTTGAGTATTTTAGGATAATTAGTAAAATAAAGAGGGCTGCTAATTGTTTCAGGTGTCTAAAACTCCCTACGTACAGAGTGATTTCTGTAATGTATCTGGATCTGGTTTCCTTTGGAGATCCAGAACCTATACTTCCAAGTTCACCATGGTCTCCCACTAGTGGAGCAGTGTTACTTTTATATGAGGTGTGTATGTTTATATTTGAAGCTCTTACAACTTGAGATAATCATTTTCAAAACTCAAAATATAATATGTGGTATCTACAACAATCCTTTACTTTTTCAGAAACAAACCTCCAAAAACTGTAAGCTAAATAAACTTTTCTTTCCCCAATCTTAGGTGTCAGGTATTTTGTCTCAGCAATGAGAGAAAATTAACCAAGGCAGACTTCCAGCCATACTCCTTTTACCAGTAGATGTCACCCCTAGGATTTATTCAATTCCTAGAAATTTAACTACATTTCTAAAGAGACTACTGTAGGAGAAAGATCCAGGTTGGTGCCTAGGTTGGTGTCTCCTTGAAGGTTTCTGAAGGGTCTCGTTCTTTAATCTAGTTGGAGTCTATGCAGTTAGTTACTCATCTGGATTTATGCTTAACATCCTAGTAAAAATTTACAGTATCTAGAAGGGTTCGTATCCAAAGGATGTTAGTACCACATTCCATCATAGGCAAATGCCAATCTTCTCTGACTGTGCAAATACCTTGAAGGTTCACATCCCCATCTGTCTTTCCATTTTGGCAAATGGGCAAAAGCTTGACTTCAACAACTTGGAAGTCACTGGCATCCTAATAAATCTGGGAACTCTGTTTCCTCCTTCTGGAAGAACTGCACAGGTTAAAATGTTTGACCCCATTGATTTCAGTGCAGTTGTCTAGTGATAGATTTTAGTCATGGATAAGCTGAGTGATAAATTAGGTGGCTGGCAAATGGCCAAAGTTTGGGTTTCATTTATGGTATTGGTTTGTGTTTGTTTTTTTTTTTCTGTTTCTCTTTTTTGCTGTCTTTTCCTTAGAGACTATTGAATTCCTGAAGAAGTAAAAGGAAAAAGAATAAAATAGATTGAGACTTAAAAGGCAGCTTTGAATCCCACAAGTAATAGAAAGTAGGACCTGGGGCCATCGTCCTGATTCAACTGGAGTAACAGCAGTCAAAACAGAACACTGGAGGGTCTATGGTGAAGAGGGCCATAACATGTATGCAGACCCTCCACTCTCTTTACCAAAGTCATGCACGGAGAATATGCATTGGGCAAGTGGTGCTTTGAGATATTTAAAACCTCTCAAGGATTTTATAAACTTAGTGTGCATAGCTCTGTGTGTGTGGGGGGGGGAATGAAATAATGAAAAAGTAGATATTTTAAAAGTTATTTCAATTCTTCCATGGAGTCATCAAGCCAGCAGTAGGGTACCTAATTTTTACATAGGTAAGTGGAATCAAGATTTTATTTTTCACCATCATTCAACATGTATTAACGGAGAAACTACTACATATTAAGTGCTCAGCATCACTCCCTGTATGGATCTCAATCTTATATTCAAGGTTGAAAGGCTCTAGATTTGACTTAAAGGTCTCAACCATTAAAATCAATGGAAAAAATTTAATTGGCTTATTTTAAGCTATAGAAACTGATCACCATGATTATCGGGATGGCCTTTCAGTTACTCCTTGAGGTTTATCTAAGTTTTGGGACTATTTTACGATCATATTGGCCACTTCTTGATGAGTTGTTTTCCTGATTATAGCTTAGCTATATTATGCAAATAAATAAAATTTCAAGAAGTCAACTACCAGCACATTAGATAGAGCGTTACTTTGTGCAATCTAAAACACCATGGATGGGCAGGGTAAATGAATGCTCCCTGTTGCCAAGTCCAAATGATTCCCTATCCCAGAAAGAAACCTTATTCCATTTCCTCCTTTGAAGGATTAGCACAGCTAGGTCCCACTATTCCATATTTCATCTGCAGATGGTTCCTTGGTATAACTTAGTAGCTACCTTGGGCCTAAGGATGCCTACTCAACAATGAAATGAATGATTTCAAGAATTCGCACTGGTCAGTAGACAATCCATTTTAAGCACATGTATTAATATTTCAGTCAACTGAAATAATCAGAGAGATGAAGGTTTGGAGTGGTGGTTCTCGGCCATCTGCATATTAGAATTACCTGGAGAGCTATACAAACCCACCAGTGTATGTTGGGCCCATGTTAGAGATTCTGCCTTAATTGGACTGACGTTTTAAAATCTTTCCAGGTGATTCTGTTTCCCATTCAAGGTAAGAACCACGTAGATTATTCAGTAATATATAGTAAAATGTATACTCCTTAAAAATGTGCATTTTACTTATCCCAGTTATTGAAAAAACACACAAAAGCATAAAACATGCATATGTATGTGTGTGCATAAGGAAAAAGTTTGGAAGACTATTAACAGATTAACAACAGTTTTTTTTGTTAGGGGAATGAAATTATAGGTTATTTTTATTTTTCTACATTTAAAAAAAAATCCTTCCCTGAACATCAGTGACTTTTGAATATGAGGAAAAGGGGGCTAGTTCTATTTGGCTATATTCAAACTGAGGACATATTTTATGAATATCTGGCATGTTCACAGTCCTCTACGCACAAGATAGAAAAGACGTGTGAGACAGGGTCTCAGGGAGCTGCAGTCTCGGAAAGGAACAAGGCTGCCGTGTGCCGTGCCTGTCCTTCATTCATGTGGACTCAGTGTAGTACTCAGCACTTGGCAAGTTCAAGTTTTGATTATTGAAAAATTCCTGGAATTTTTCCCCTTGAATATATCTGATTCACGGGTAGTTGAGGCAACAGAGGTGGAACCTGAAGACAGGGAGGGCTGCCTGTGTGGCTCAGACTGACCTGTCTGCCTGCCTACCTTTTCTCTACACCTGATTGCTAACTGCTCCAGGGACAGAGTCTTAGGAGCACGTAGCCTGTGTCTTGCACTTGGTAGACCTGAGGAGTCATTTAGATATTTGAGGAATAAATGAGTGATGAACGAGTTCAGAAAGGAGAGCGATTACAATAATCCCCTCTTATCCATGGTTTTGATTTCCAAGGTTTCGGTTGTCCACAGTCAACAAGTCAGGTGTGCTGGCCCCTGTAATCCCAGCACTTGGGAGGCTGAGGAGGAGGATCGCTCTGGGTTCAAGGCCAGCCTGCACTATACAATGAGACCCTGTCTCAATTAAAAAAAACAACAACAACAAAAAGAAAACCCACAGTCAACAAGAAGGTTAATGAGTAGTACAGTAAGATATTTCAGAGAGACCACAGATTCCCTAAATTTGATTACAGGGTATTGTTGTAATTATTCTATTTTATTATTGTTATTCTCTCACTGTGCCCAATTTATAAGTTATGCTGCATCACAGATATGTATGTAAAAGAGAAAATGTAGTATACACAGAGTTTAATGCTATCTGCAGTTTCAAACATCCTTTAGGTATCTTGCAATGTATCCTCAGATGATTGGCAGGGGGTGGGGTGCTGCTGTACTGGAAGCTACAGTGGAGGCAATAAGATTAGGACAGCTGTGGATAAAGTGAGTAGAATTTGACTGGTCGTCACTGAAGAGATGAAGCAGGGTGAAGACCTGTGAAGAGAAGGCATATGTGCAGAGAGACAATTTGCCAGCACACTTGGCTGCAGCAAGCTTTCTCCAGCATGGTGACTGTGCCAAAGGACAGGAACTGAGCAAAGTAGTAGCCAAAAGGTGTCTGGCAAGAGAGTGATGGAGAAAGAAATTTTCATTTACCCAGTAAGCCAATATAGAGCCACATTTCCGGGAAACTTGAGAAGCATGATCCTGCCTTTCCTCCCCCATTTGTGTAACACAGTTTTGGGAAAATGAAATGTGATTTACAAGTGGAATAAGGTGGTTTCCTTTCAATATATTGACAGGAAAGAGGAAATTCATTTAGCGAACGTAAAAACTGTCTGGCAAATAAGATTTTGGTTTGCCTCATGCAAAAAGATTTTACACAAAAGACTCAAATTTTTTTTCATAACAATTCACAAACATAGGGTGAAAAAGAACACAGTATCTCAGTAGTTTGAGTCTCATGCAATGCGAGGAAGAGTCAGTGACACTAAGTACAGAAAGGGCTGGGACAGTGCTAGCATTTTTTAGTTCTCCTAGGAGGGGAGTGGAATGCACTTGGAGGAGTGGAGAAATGTTTTTTAAATGTCACCTGGGAATGATTTCTACTCCAGTGGCACCACCTTCCCCCACGTCTCCATCTCCACCTCGAGCTCCTTCACCCTCTGCTCAGCCTCTGAGATTGCACAGACTTTACAAAAACATGACGACTGTAAAAAAAAAAAAAAGAAGACACTTTGAACACTCTGGATATATAGGGTGATTTTTAAAGCTGACTAGGAAATATCAGAGGGTAGTTAGTTCTGATGTTTTGATATTCTCCCCACCATGAAATCTACCCCTTCCTCTTACCCAAAATCCCTCCTCAATCAATCCTGAAATAGAAGGCACAATTAATCCATAGCCTAACTGCACAAAATGAAAAGGCAGACTTTGTCATTTCCAAGTATTTTCAAAGTAAATAGAACAATATTTTTTTGTACTGAGACTCAAACTCACAGCCTTGCACTTGCCAGGCAAGGGCTGCACCCCTGAGCTGTATCTCTGGCCCAGCAGTTGCAGAGACCAGAAGTTTGAGGTTGACCTTCCCCCACCTCCAGTCTTCTCCCATCCCCCACATGCATCTCTGAGTCCATGGGCAGTTGGTGAAAAACTCAAATGATCTGTAGCATGGAGATATCTGCTCCCCTCCCCCAAAGTTTCCAGAAAAAGAACTCAGTGACCCCAAAGATGCTGGAGAGTCACCAAATGGATAAACTATTCTGACGTCTCTGTGAAGAATTGACCTGGCATGTGGACTGTGCCCAAGCCCTCCACCATCCCTCATTAACTACTGTCAGCCTCACATCTGGTTTCAGCTTTGGAATTCTTCAGCATCACCCCAGGGAGCAGCCCTGGTATTTATCAGGCCCTCCTGGCTATCAGCTCAGCTCTTCTTAAACTAAACAGTGAGTTGGTTCGTTTTGTTACTGCGAAGTCCTAGAGTTGCCTAAGTTTTAGACCCAAAAGGACTGTCCTGAAGAGCAGTACTTCCGCAGCAGTTTGGGAGTACCGTTTTGGACAGCCATCTAAGAGAGCAGCATGTGTGTAGAGGCTGAGAAACCTGCATCCACAAAAGCACCCCCAAAGCTAGCTTCTGATTTTATTAAATCTTAGGGCAAAATATTTGGGGAAGAGGAAAAAGATGCAATGCAGCACCGTGGCTAACAGCGTCCTATTTGGAGTCACAGTTTGGATTTCGAACTCTGTCTCTGCCACTTATAAGGTAACCAGCTCCTTTAGTTTTCCTGGGACTAGCCAGTTTTAAAGCTGAAAATGCTATGTCTGAAGAACTGGATCAGTCCTGTGCAAATTGAGACTGCTGGTCACCCTAGGTGCTGTGTGAACTGGATCAAGTTAACCTTTGTACTATCGCAAGTCTGCAAGATAGGAGTAACAATCACATCTGCCTTGTTAGGTTGTTGTGAGGATTACATGGGTAGAGGGTGAAATGTTCAGAGCGGCCCGACCCACAACTTGACAGATACACAGAGAATTTAAATGAGCGTGAAAAATCTCAGAGTTGTGTCTGACTTTCAGCTCTTTAATGCTGTGCCATCTGGGGTAAAGTACTTAACCACTTTAAGCTTGGTGTTTTGAGTCTGTAAAATGGGATAATATATCCCAGCTGAGGCAGCGTGTGATAGGCTGAACGCTAGTATCATGCCTGCTGATAAAGAACAAGCTCAAGACAGCTCAGCTGTTATTAATTGTACTATTATAATGTACTCATTAATTAATTGCATTAATCATTAATTACAATATTGTGAGCATTGTAATTAATGGGAGAACACAGTATACTGTGTGGGAGAGATGTGTCTGCTGCTGCCCGGCCTGTTTTCTACCACAAATGCTGTGGCTAGAAATACATGAATGCAGGACTAAAGGCCTCCCTCTAGAGGAGGAATAAATACACCACAGAGAGATGCCTGCCCGCCCACCCCGTGGATCCCTTTAAGCTTCTGCCTCCGGTTGCAGGGGCTACACCTATTTCGAGAGCTAATTAGGCTATTTTCGGAGTGGAAGATTGGCAGTGATGGGGCAGGCCCCAGGGCATGTGGGAATCTGGCAAGCAGAAGCACGCTCCATTGACAAATGGCCCTGATGACAGGGCAGAGGCAAAGGCATAGGCGGCAGGATGCTCACAGCTCATGGCTTTCAGCTGCAGGCCCAAAGATGCCAACTTGATTAGAACAGGCCACATTTGCCAGCCTGCCCTGCTGTGTTCTCCCAGCAGCCGCTCAGCAGCTGGCAGTGAACAATATCAGTGGTAAAGATAATAGCATCATAAATAATCTGCTGCTAACTTCCCCTGCTGCTTCCCTGCCTCCCATGTTACAGCCACTCCCAAGCGTCAGCCTCCGGGATGCACAGCACCCTTAGTCCTAAGGTTCACACCTCAGTTAAGAGTCTGCCTGTCTCAGGTTCAAAGCCCAGACCCTCCACTTGTAGCAGCTGCACAACCCTGGGAAGGTAACTTCATTTCTATGTGCTTTCCTGTCTCATTGGCAAAGTGGGGCGGTAAATCGGGCTCCCCCACCCTCATAGGCATGGTGTGAGGATTGAATGGATAAATAGGCACAGAGCATGTCAAACTGTGGTAAATGTTTCCTAGAATTATGTTGTCATCTGTGAGTTGAGATTTGAAGGCTTAAAAATGAAACCACATATTCTTACAGGTACTCATTCTATAAACTAATTGAAGAAAAATAGAAAAGAAAGCCATAAACCTTAGATGGAATACTACCACTTTCTCCCTGCCTCTCTACCCATAATCCAAAATAGAAATCGGCCCCGTTCAAAGACTGACCAACTGTTTCTCATGCCTGTACAGCACTGGGTGATTTGTCACATCAGAACACATCGGCATCTTGGGTAAACGGAGTCAGGTGTGCTTACTTAGGTTATATTGGCCCAATTGTTACCTAAAGAAACTCTGTCCTGAGGCCACACTGCTCACTGCCACCCCTCACCAAGCTGAAAGACTGGGGTTCCAACTGCCCCTAACTTGGCTTGCATTTTCACGTTGGTTTCCAACTCCCTTTGAATTTTCCTTTTCTGTTGTTCATTAACAAATGAAACTGGTGGTTGGAAGAACAGGAGATGTTTTCCACAGCAGCTTGGAAGCGTAAGAAAGGGTCTAATGAGGGGAAGCTATGTGTGCAAGAAGTCTATTGGTTCTTCAGGACGGGTCATTTAGGTACAAGTTCATATTCAAGGTCTAAACTGATGACTGGTGGATGGAGTTTTACTTTTTAACTGACATTTACTTCACCCATGGCTACATGTAAGTGCTGATGACTTTTTTACATATTATTTTCATTAACTGTGCAAGCGGCCATGTGTTCCATCACAGGAATTGTGGGTTGTAACCTAGAAGGGAAGAAAAAGTAATCTGAACAAGTTAAAAAGGGCTTTAACTAGTGTTTTTAGCCCAAAGAGATACTGTTTCAGATGATACAGATGTGGCGAATGAAATGTAGAAAATAATGCTCCAGTCTGAATTCACAAAGTTCCTGAATGGGGTCCTACTTGCAGAACCAGGTGCAGAGTCCTATGAATAGCAATTGTGATATTGTTACTTGGGCCTCTTTCAAGTGGTGTGATTGGGACTTAATTAGCAGGCATAGGTCCCACTCAAGGGTGGGCTCAGGGAGCCGAAGTAGGAATATTTTGGAGGATGTTAAATGGCTGATATATTTACTTTTATCTCAAACACAATAACAATTTCTAATGCTTTGCATTAGAGAGGTTATGAAATATCAATTGCTGTGTATTTAAAATGTGTAGCCTCTCTTATTCCAAAAAAGAGATATGGGCAACCCAGAACTACTAAAACATATCTGGGCCAGCACAATTAAAAGTATGCAAAGAAAGCATCTTACTAACAGGAGCAAGAACAAAAATAATTGATTTCAGAATTCTTGGGCTGCCAAAACACAACCTACTGACACCCCACCCACCAGTGTCTTTTGCCCACTACTAACAGTTTAGTGATGAGCCAGGCAAATAGGAATTTTATTCTTTTCGAAGCTGTATTCCTTTGGGACGGAGCAGGCATTATTTAAAAGTGAAACAAACATGCAAAAGAATTTCCCAAGATAGTCATTGCTAGTAAGTGAAAGGGAACGGCTGGCAGGGTAAAGGTAGCAGCCCATCTTAGATTTAGGATGGCCAGGGGGTCTCTGTGAGATGACTTTGAGCCCTATTCTCTTTGTGAGGTTTCCTCCTTCCTGCTGTCTCCTGCCCTCTCCTGTTTTGGCAGCACACTGCCCGCGTATGGGTTAGTCTTGCTGAACCCTACAAGTGAGTTTGGAAGTCAGGCATTCTGGATTGTAATTACAGAATTACCGCCAACCTTTTTCCACCTCCTGATGTTGCTTCAGTGCTGCTCTTTTCCCATGAATGTCACAGGGACAAAATCTGCAGGAAATACACTATCCTGGCACTTGCCTTGTACTTATGTTCTTAGGGTTTGAATGTGGTTTTTACCTCTAGTCTGTTAAACCAGTGTCACTCATTTTCCTAGGGTCTGCTTGGATTTCACCCTGATTACCCCAAAGTCAGTGGCCCCCTCCTCTGAGCTCTCCCGACACTTGGCTCATTACCTCATCTCTCTGGTTTGGGGCATGGCAGGTTTTCTGTTTTCAGGCCAACGGTTCTCACATGCACACACCATGTGGGTGTAGTGTTTTTCTTTGTTTGCAGCTAACAGTTTCCTTGTAGTATAATAACTGTGCTGGTTGCTGCTTATTGAGTTGCTACCATATCCCGAGCTCTGCCAGGCATTTTTCATGAATCTTTAAAGCTTTTTGTGCTGATTTTACACATGGAAAATAAGGCTCAAAAGGGAGTGAGGAACTTGTTCAAGTTGTAGAACTGGTAGGTGGCAGACCTGGAATTCCCTGCTAGATGTTTTAAATACGAAAGCCTGTGCTTTTTTGGGTTCACGGTACCATCTTTCTTAGAAGGCCTTCCTTAAGTATCTACTGAGTGAAAAAACGATGTTTCAGTCCTGAAGAATTCCCACTGTAGCAATATAATGCATCAAAGGAAGATGTATGGTAATGATTACTCTTCAGTTCTACCCCAGGCATCATTGTGTCAAATCCTGAATCAAATAAAGTTCTACCAAATTATTTAGGAAAGAAAGAACGATCCGTTGAAAAAAATCTCTATCATTCCCTCTTTCTTCTCAGTTTTTGATCTTGGTTGGGGTTCCTGGAAATGAAAAGGAAAATGATGAGTTTAGTGAAGGATTGAGGTTGGTACCATAGTTGATCACGAGTAATTGAGTATTATCAGGGCTGTGGGGCACATTTAGTAACTCCCAACCTGGTAATTTTGATAAACAGAACATTAAAAGGGTGACTGTGGCTCCGTGCTCAATTCTAACCCTGAGGGTGCCCAGAGTTGACCAGTTAGCTGGGCAGAGCTGATAGGTATTGACCTTTGACCGTGAAAGACATGGGAACCCATGACGCACCTTTTCCCAAACACAGAGATACAGACACCATCTCAATCCTGCATAGAGAGGGTCTACATGTTCAGAGTTTGGTTCTGGTGTAGTTCAGGGCCCTCAGCTTGAAGAGACCCAGTACTGAGATGATAAGGTGTGGTCTTCACCCTGAGACTGTACAATGCCCAGGGAAGGTGGGGAGGCATCACCAGGGTAGAAATACAACTGACCTAAGCTATCTCATTACTACAGAGAGCCAACTTAAATGTAGATTAAGAACCCCTCATCTGAAATACTTGGGACCAGGATCAGTGTTTGGGAATACTTGCATGTACATAATTAGATATCTTGACAATGAAGCCTGAGTCTAAATGTGACATTCTTTTGTGTCATGTACACCCTGTATACAATCTTAAGATTTACACAGTATTTTTTAGTGCATGTACATTTTGACTGTGTCCCATTGCCTGAGTTCAGGTAGGAAATTTTCTATTTGGGGCATCACATCAGCATTCAGAATGTTTCTGATTTTAAAACATTTTGGATTATGGATACTCACACTCAGTCTAATAACCTTTGACCAATAAAAGTTATTCTTTTATTCAAAAAGTACATACTAAGCAATGTTTTACGCCAGTTATTTTAGGCACCTGAGATGATATGATTAGCACAACAGAACCAAACTCCCTGCCTTCAAGTGTGCATTCTATAGAGAAAAAGTAAGGAAGAAAGAGGAAAAAGGATGTGCCAGAAGAAAAGGCTGCTTTTTTTTTTTTTTTTTGGTACTGGGTATCAAATTTATGACCTTGTGCCTGCCAGGCAGGCGCTTATGCCACTGAGCTAAATCCGTGGCCCCAAGGCTGCTATTTTAATAGGAAAGTTGGGGCAGATGAATTTTAATTAGAGTACTGGAAGAGATGAGAGGACAAACTAACTGGAAGTCTCGGGAAGGAACATTCCAGGCAGAGGCCACATCAGAGTCGGAGACCCTGGAGCAGGAGCATGCCGGGCAAGTTTGAGGGTAGCAGCAGAGCTGAGCAAGTCAAGGATGGACTTCGTGGCAGAAGTAATAGGGGACAGAAAATTTAGGGTCTTCAATAAATACATTGAAAAATATTCAGTATCTCAGGCCATTAGAAAAATGCAAATTAAAACAACACTGAGATTTCATCTTACTCCAGAAGGAATGGTGATCATCAAGAAATCAAATAAATGCTGTCAAGGTTGCAAAGAAAAAAAAAAACCCTCTACACTGATGGTAGGAATGTAAACTAGTACAACCACTATGGGAATCCTTATGGAGATTTCTCAAAAAAATTAAAAATAGAAATTCCACTCACCCGAGCTATTCCCTTTCCAAGTATCTTCCCAAAAGAGTTAAAGACCCATATTACAATGATACATGCATACCCATGTTTATAGCAGCACAGTTTCTAACAACTAAATCTTGGAAGTGGCCTATATGCCTATCCACACACAAATGGAGAAAGAATGTTATTTATACACAGTGCAATGCTACTCTGCCACAAAGAAGGAAAAACTGTAGTCATTTGTAGGAAAATGAATGTACCTTGAAACCATAATGTTAACTGAAATAAGTCAGACCCACAAGTTTAAATATTACATGGTTTCTCTTAGATGGGAGACCCAAATATAAATAAATTAAAGAGAAAAATGAAAGGTAATAGGAAACAGGGAGATAGATCTTTTGCAAAAAGAGTAGGGGACCACATTTTGGAGGGAGAGGCAAGAGAAGGGAAGAAAAAAAGAGAAAAAAAAAAGAATTAAGATGTGTCATGAACATGTGCAAACTCCCCACAATGAATGTAATATTATGTACTGAAAGTATGTGCTAATAAAAATTTTATAATGTAAAAGAAGAAAATACAGAAACTTGTAGGTAATCATAAGTCTGTCTGTTTTAGTAAAGTAAATCTAAACGGGTTACTTTGGCTGCTATGTTACTCAGTTTTTCCATTAACACAGCAAAATACTTGAGCCTAAATAACTTCTTAAGCAAAGAGATTTACTTAGTTCATGGTTCTGGAGCTCAAGGGCCCACGTCTGGTGATGGCTTTGCTGGTGGAGTCCTAAGGCTGCATGGGGCCTCACGGGGCAAAGTGCACACAAGGATTCAGGGCTCTCTCCCTCTTCTTATCCAGTCACCAGCATCCCACCTGGGCTCCACCCTGATGTCCTAATCTAATGCTAATTATTTCCCTAAAGTCTCACCATTAAACACTCTAGTTGGATTAAGTCTCTGTAGTTATAATACTTTACAACTGGGGTTCAGTATCAATGCACAAACCCTTGGAGTCACTCAAACCATATCCAAACCGTATAGCAGCCGCTCCATTGAGACTAGCTGAGGAAGAGGAATGAGTGTAGAGCAGGGAACTCTTGAGAGGCTGTGCTGGTTCCCTGGCATTGATGGTGGGGCTAGGATTACAGCAGTGGAGTGATGAGACATACTTGAATTCTGGATGTTTCTTGCTGGATTGTTTTTAGGACATCAAGAGGAATCCAGAATGAGTCTGAGATTTTTTGGTTTAAGCAATAAAAAGACATAAAATGTTATTTAATGGGAAAGATGCAGGAAGATCTGGTTTGCAGAGAAAATTAGTGCTTGGATGTGAAGTTTAGGATGCTTACTAGATGTCAAAATGGAGATATTGAGTAGAGGTGAGCTGATATATGTTTTGGAGACCACGGAAAGCAAGGAGCCAGGGCATTAAAGGGAGGAAGCACGGAATCCACAGCCTAGGTTCAGATCCCAGGTCCTCTCTGTAAACCTAAACAGGTTTCTGTCCCTTCTATGTTACCAGGCATTGTAATTGATGCAGTGGAATGATTGGGAAGTTTAATTGAGGCCACACTCAGCACAGTGCATAGTACACAATAGGCGATGATGGATATTCACTTCCTCTTGTGCACCTTGTTCTGGGTTACTAGACTCTGTAAGTGAAGCTATGGCCAATAAAATGAATTGGAAAAGGTCCAGAATATGAGCATGAACAGGTGGGACTCCATCCTATAAACAATGGGAAACATTTCCCTGGAAGTTTCTGAGAAAAACAATAGAAATAGTGTTGGTATGGTTAGGGTGGATTGGCCAGGGGAGCTGGGATGTACATAGCAGGGGCAGGGAGTTGGGACAGCGACTGTTGCAAAGTCAGGGGAGTATGGTGGAAGGGTGACCAGCCCAGTATGGTGGCCCTGGAGGACTGGGAGTGGGGGTGCAAGCACATGTGACCCGAGCACAGAGGCTTTCTCTGAGCCAGAGCACTGTGTGCCCCTAAGGCTCCTCAAGGCATATGTCCCTGTTATCTTCCCAAGGACACAGAATGCCCACTGCAATCTCACATAATCATCCTCTTTCCTGTAACGCATCTCCCAGCCAGGCCCCTGTGCCCCAATTGGTGCACACTCCAACACCACTCATCCTGTGCACTGGAGCAGCAAAAGCCTGTGCTCCAGCTGTCAGCAAGGATACTTGCTTCTCTCCAGACTCTCCTAATCTTGATTCACTTTGCCTGAAAGAATATGTGCATCCATTAGGGTCAAACATCTCTTTGTTTCTTTTCCATTTAATACTAGCTGTGGGCAAGTTAGGAGTTCTTTTGTGAACAAAAAAAGAACATGTGAGAATTGAGACATGAGGGATACCTCTCCAGGAGGCGTCTCACCTCTGTGTACACATATACACACACTTCACAGTGGCAGGGAGGAAGACGGCTGGGCCAGAGCATGAGGAGCATAGTGTTGCTTATTGGAGGACTGAAGAGACAGAAATAGGCCAACTGCCCACACTGGAAATTTTTCCTACTACCAGAGATTGGAATGTTCCATCCCTTGAGACAGCTCTGTCCTGCAGATGTGTTTTGTTTGAATCACACAGTGTTTTAAGAAATTTTGAATTTGTTGTCATTTAAAAATCAAGAGATTTCACATTTGAAATTGGAACTTGGCCTCCAAATTGCTTGCTGCTGCAACTCCGGCTTGGCCTTCTTCAGAGCGCAATCACCAAGGTCCAAAAGTGACTGTAGGGTCCATAATCCCTGTGATTCCCCACCCTGTGATACCTCCATCTTCTTGGCTGTCTTGCAAACTGCATGTGAATTTGCAAGGCCAGGTTTAAAATGAGATCATACTGGGCAGTCAATGATCTCAAAATGAGGAGCTGGCTAGGTGTTTGTCTAATATGGAAGTGAACTGAGAAGAAAGTGAGAGAGAAGTTGGAGATCAAAGGGAGGTCTTTAATTGCCTAGATGGTGATGATGAGAGCAAGAGGCTCACTTTCTTATGGCTTCCTCTTCTGTCATAAGCAAGCAAGTTGACCATCAGCAAGGACCCCTCCCCTGGCAGCCAGCTCATGCTGCCTGGTGGCCTGAGCTCTGTAGAGAATGCTCACTGAGGTCACTGTGAATAGTGTCTGGGGTCCATCCTGCATCTAATCTCCAACTCCCGTTAGCAATGAACACATAGGGTTGGGATTTTTGCAGTATAGGGGTTCATTTTCTCTTATCATGCCTCCCCCAGTAAAAATAGACAGAGAATCCAGTGCACCTAATGTCAGCATTCTGATTTACAGACTGGCTTGTCTCTGCTTGCTTTGATAAAGGAGCTCAAGGACTCCTGCTTCATTATTGCCATGAGCACTGATTTCCAGGGTCACACGTTTGAACAGACAGCACATCCAGAGTTTGTGGTTTAGGTGAAAAATGGTTTTCAGTGTTCCTTGTGTTCATCCTTCAAGTTCATGGCCATTACCACCTGAGGGTACTTAGTCCTCAGGATAAATAAAAAGGGTCATAAATCCTGCTTGCTTTGAACACAGCCCAGGGTTCACCAAATGTTCCTGTACTGGCCAGTGCTAATCAGCTCTTCCTCTCTCCTTCCCTGTTTTGAGCCTGTAAATCAAGAGGCCCCAGTATTAGTCACTGCAAAAGAGATAATTAGTAAGTAAAAGCCGCAACCTTCATGTATCACTCTGTGCCTCAGATTCAAACTGAGCTAAGAAGCTGGGAAAATTGTTCTAAGAGAACTTTCTTTTCAAACAAAGCTGGTAAGTCCAAAGGTTTCAGTGAAGATTCTATACCTCTTCCAGCTTTCGTAAGGACAGATATGATACATTGCCAGAGGGAAAGCTACTCGCTCATTTTGTGGAGTTTTCCTTTCTTAGACTCAAAAATATGTCTTTAGAATCCAAGGAATATGAAACAGTAAAATTTCTTAATAATATAGTCTAGGGTTAAGATGTTTTATAAATACCTTATCCACCTCAGTGATAAGAATAAAATGTCACTTGTTTTCCACTGGGATATGCCGTGTCCCGCACTCCGTCCCCTACTAACCCTCACTCTCCTTCCCCTGCCATCCAGGAAGCCCTGCCTGTGGCTCTGCCAGCTGTTTGTCCAATTGAAACATTACTTTCCTACTCTGGCAGGGCTTATAGTTAGAGCACTGCTGCCCCCAGAAAGGAAAGACTCTTCAAACCAACTAAATAGTCTAGAAACTTTCTTTCTATTCATTGCTGACCAAACACTATGGGCCAGCGTAGAAGCATTCCTCTTGTGTTATTTATGACTTTAGAGCTACTCAAATGCATTCTGGCTTCTACTTATTCCACCACATGATCTTTCTTCCAATTTTTCAATTTCCCATGTCATCTTTCTTATTAAGAAACAGAACAAATAGAAGTCAAAGTAGCCAATCAGAATGGTAAAACCTCACCAACTGGAACCAGGAATTTGAACTCTTCTCGTAAGGCTGGTACTAGCAACATAAACTGGGGCTTATACTAGCTGTTTCCTCTTCTAGAATTGGAGAGTATAAGGCTGTATAGACCTGGAGCTTTTATTTATTCATTTTATTATTTTTTAAAGAATAAAACAAAGCAAAAAAAAACAGAACAAAGCAGAGCAAAACAATGCAAATAACACAGGATTTCAGAATAAGATAACAGGAAATCAACAGTGGATACCATAATGTGTTGTTTTCTTCAATATAGTTGTCCATACCTTCCTACACAATAAGTTAATACACATCAAAATAGTATAAAAGCAATCACAACCAAAGAATGAGAGCCTAACAGGCCTTAAAGAGCAGACACTAGGAAATCAACAATGGCTACTATAACATTTCTTGTTCTCTTCAGAATAGCTGTCCATACCTTCATACATATTGAAAGCAAGTAATTGAAAACAGACTAAAATCAATCAAAACTAAGAATAAAAGTGTTATTGGACTTAAAAACAAAATGACAGGAAATAATCAGTGTCTACCATGATGTCTTGTTTTCTTCAAAGTAGCTGTTCATACCATCATACATAATAAAATCAATTCTTGCAAAGTCTTTAGATGAAGTTCTAGGCATATATATATAAGCCTATACATGTGCATGTACATCTATCCTTTCTGTATTACAGGGAAAAGCAAAACAAAACAATGTATAAGAAAAACAAGAAAAGAGTCATAACTATAACAAAAAGCTTAAAACAATAACAATGTAGGCTTTCAAAACAAGGTGGTAGGAACATAACAAATTTTGTTGTTTTGTGTAGTTATCTTCAAAATTCTTACTCATATTACCAGATATAGTCATGCAAAATTGATCTAATCCTATGGATGTTAACTGTTCTGTTCCAAGAACTAACAGAATTAATAGTACAATCATCTTAGTAATCTTAAATGTATATATACACGTATATATATATATATGTATATGTATACATATATATATATATTTTTTTTTTTATCAGTACCGAGGATCCAACTCACGACTGCAAGCTTGCAAAGTAGGTGCTTATGCTGCTAAGCTAAATCCCCAGCCCCTATATCTTTTGTTTCCTCTTCCTTCCTTTCTGCTTTTCCCCATCTGAGTTATTTTTTCTTCTTTGAGCAGCTTTTTACTCTTGCACAATATTTATTGATGACTTTGTATCTTAGTTTCTCTCTCAGTTTCTCACACTAGGGAGACAATATGGTATTTGCACATGTGAATTTGATTTATTTCACTTATGAATATGGCCTCAAGTTGCATGCATTTACCTATAAAAGACTCAGTGTGGTCTTTCTTTATAGCTGAGTAGTATTTCACTGTATAAAAATACCACATCTTTATTATGAATTCCTCAGTTGATGAGCATTTGGGTTGTTTCCAAGAGTTAGCTATTACAAATTGTGCTGCTATAAAACATGGGTGCACATGTATCATTGTGGTATGGTGTTTTCAGTTCTTCTGGAATTATGCCCAGAAGTGGAATAGCTGGGTCAAATGGACCAATAATAACAGATTTTTGAGGAACCTCCAGACTGATTTCCACAGTGATTGCACAATTCTACACTCCCATCAACAGTGCAGAAGTGTTCCATTTTCTCCACATCCTCTCCAGCATTTGTTATTGGTGGTTTTCTTGATCCTGACTATTCTTTCTGGAATGAGATGGACTCTAAGTGTTGTTTTAATTTGCATTTCTCTAATGACCAATGATATTGAACATTTTTTCATGTATTTATTTTCCACTGGTATTTCTCCAGCTGAGAAGTATGTATTCATCTCAGATGCCCATTATTGGATTGGATCTTTGAATTTCAGGGGTCTGATTTTTTAAAATTATGTATATGTTCTAGATAGAAGTCCTTTGTCTGAGGGACAGTTGACTAAGATTTTTTCCTAATTTGTGAGCTTTCTTTTCACTCTGTTGGAGATTTCTTTTGATATGCAAAAACATTTAAATAAGATGAGATACCAGTTATTGATTCTAGGAAGTATTTCCCATGCAGTTTGATTTTTGTTCATGAATTCTCTGCTGACCTCTATGTCTTTAAGATTTCTATCTATTTTATCTTCCTGCATATTTAGTGTTTCTATTTTAACATTTAGACCTTTGATCCATTTTGACTTTAGTTTAGTGTATGGTGATAGGCATGGGTCTGGTTTTAGTTTTTGGCATCTGGAAAGCCAGTTTTTTTAGCACCACTTATTAAAGACACTATCCTTTTTCCAGTGAATGTGTTTGGTCCCTTGGTCAAAGACAAGGTGGCTGAGTGTGTTTGGAGTTGTGGGCATCTTCTAATCTATTCCTTTGGTATCCAGGTCTGTTTTTATACCAGTACCACGCTGATTTTATCACAGTAGCTATGCAGTTTGACTTCAAATCAGGAATTGTGATGCCTCCTGCCTTGCCTTTGTTGCCCAGAATTGCCTTTGCTATTCTAGGTCTCTTCTGGTTCCAGATGGATTTTAAGAATGATTTTTCTAGATCTGTGAGGTACGCTAATGGTATTTTCATTGGAATTGCATTAAATCTGTATAACAATTTTGGGAGAAATTTCACAATATTTGTTCCTCCTAGCCATGAACAAGGAATGTCTTTCATTTTCTGAGATTTCTTCAATTTCTTTGTTCAGAGTACTATAATTTTCACTGAACAGATCTTTTACTTTCTTTGTTAGATTGATTCCTAAATATTTCATTTTTTTGGCTGCTATTGTGAATAGTGTGGTTTCTCTTATTTCTCTCTCAGTGAATTTGTTATTAGGGTCAGGAATGCTATTGATTTTTGAGTGTTGACTTTGTATCCATGTACATTACTGAATTTGGTTATTATACCTAAAAGTCTTTTCAATGAAGTTTTGGGGGTCTTCTATGTAGAGTTATCATGTCATCTGCAAATAATGATAATTTAATTTCTTCCTTTCTTATCCTTATTCCTTTTATTTCTCTCTCTTGTCTGATTGCTCTGGCTAATGTTTCTAGAACTGTATTGAATAGGAGGGTGATAGTAGACATACTTGTCTTGTTCTTGATTTTAGAGTGAAAGCTTTCCATTTTTGGCCTTTTAATATGATGCTCCTATTGGTTTGTCGTAGATGGCTTTTATCAGATTGAGGTAGAGACCATCTATTCTGATTTTCCATAGGATTCGTATCATGAATAAGTGTTGGATCTTATCAAAAGCTTTTTCATGATCATGTGATTCTTATCTTTGGCTCTATTGATATGATATATTATGCTTATTGATTAGTGTGTGTTGAACTATGCCTGTATTCCTGGGATGAATCCCACTTGGTTGTGGTGTATAATCTTCTTGATGACTTGCTGCATTCTGTTTGCCAGTATTTTATTGAGGATTTTTGCATCGGTGTTCATTAAGGAGATTGGCCTGTAATTCTCTTTTTTTGTTGGGTCTTTCTCTGGTTTTGGTATTAGGGTAATAATTGCTTCCAGCAATGAGTTAGGGAGAATTGCTTCCCTTTCAATTTCATTGAAGAATTTAAAGAGTGTTGGCTTTAATGTTCTTTGAATTTCTTGTAGAATTCAGCTGTGAATCCATCAGGATCTGGGCTTTTCTTTGTTGGTAAGGTTTTAATTACATTTTCAATGGCATGATAAGGTCTCCTGTTATAATTGTGTTATTGCTTTTTTGATTTTTTCATTTCTGTTAAGATTTGTTTTGTATAGCTGGGTGCTCCCATATTTGGTGCATATATATTTAAGATTGTTATCTCTTTCTCTTAAAGTTTTCCCCTACCTAGTATGTAGTGACCTTGTTTATCTCTTTTGATCATTCTTGGTTTGAAGTTCACATTGTCTGCAAGCAGAATAGCTACCCCTGCTTTTTTGGGGGGTTCCTGTTGCATGAAGTATTGCTTTCCATCCTTTGACTTTCAGTCTATGTGTTTCCTCTTGGGTTAGATGGATTTCCTGTATATAGCATACAGTTGGATGTTGTTTCTTGATCCACTCTGCCAATCTGTTTCTTTTAATGGGTGAATTGAGGCCATTTACATTAATGGTTATAACTGATATATATTGGTTTATTTTTGTTGTTATCTTTCTGCTGTTGGTTCTTTACTTTTCCCCTCTGTTTAATTGTCTGCCTTGCTTAGTGGTTTTTTCCTATGTCTATTTAGAATGTCTTTCAGTATTTGCAGGGTTGGTTTAGTGGTCATGAAGTTCTTCAGCTGTTCTTTGTCATGGAAGTATCTTATTTCTCCATCCATTTTGAAGGACAGTTTTGCAGGGTACATCAATCTGGATTGGAAGTCATTTTCCTTTAGGATCTGAAATACTTTACTCCATGCTCTTCTTGATTTCATTGTTTGTGTTGAGAAGTCTGCTGTCATTCTGATAGGCTTTCCTTTGTAGGTGATCTGTCTCTGCTCTCTGACATCTTTTAGTATTCTGTTCTTATGTTCTATTTCTGGGATGTCGATTATTATATGTCTGTGTGTAGATTTATTTTGGTTATGGCTGATTGGAGTTCAATATACTTCTCTTATCTGTATGTCAGTTTCCTTTTCTATGTTTGGAAAATTTCCAGCTGTTACTTCTGTAAATAGTCTTTTTTTATTATTTGTGTTGTCAACTTCTTTTTCATTTACACCTATTAACATTATATTGTTTTTCTTTGCATCATCTTGCAACTGTTGAGTTACTTCTTGATTCCTTGTTGTTTTTTTTAAAGATCTTTCCTGTTCACTAGCTTCAATCTTATCTTCAAAGTCAGATCGTCTATCCTCACATTCATTGAGGTGGTTTTGCCACCTTTCGATGGAATTTTTTATTTCCTGGATATCTCTTTGAATCTGTTTCATGCTTTCTAGTTCTTTCTTATATTTTTCATTCACAGTTTCCATCATTTTGCCAGGTTTAGATGTGCTCAGTATTTCTTTCATTATCTTTATCATTTCTTGTTTTACCTGGGAAATTATTTCTAATCTGAGTTCTTTTATACCTTCCTGGAATTATTTTTTTACTTCAGTCACTATTGTTTCAGGAGTTTCAAGTATATGGCTTACATTTTCTTCTATGTCCATATCTCCTAGGCTTGCTTGGGATGGGCTGGAGATTTGAGATTGCATTTTCATTTTGTCATTTTCCTATATTCCCTTAGGGAAGCTGAAGGCAAGGTCTCAGTTTTTTCTTGGGTTGAGAATATCTATCCTTACTGCAAGGAGTTTCCCCAGTTGAGTGGGGGGATGTTAGGCAGTCTTTACCAAGTCCCTAGTGGCACTCAAAGTCTCCTCACCTCAGGGAGTGCACGGGGTGGACCTGCAGCACACCCCATGTGGCTCACTGAAGCTCCCCAGATGCTTGAGGTAATTGGGCAGGGCCCTACCAGGTTCTGAGTGGCATACTAAGGCTGAATGGTATGTGGAGTACACTGGGCAGGCCTTCAGATCATGCCACATGGCACACCAAAGCTCTTCGGCTTCTTGGGGTCTCTGAGAGGGGTCCTAACAGGTTCTGAGCAACACACTAAGGCTGCATAGCTAGGTGAAGTTCGCTGTGGAAGCCTTCATCTAGCACCACTAACATATGGTAGCTCCTACCTACCTGGGGGTCAATGGGTGGGGCCCATCCAGGACCTGAGTGATGACCCAAAGGTCCCAGACTGTTCGGGGATACTGAGCAGAGGTTTACCAGGTTCTGAGCAAAGTCCTGGGGCTGCACAGCTAGATGGAGTTCACTGTGGCAGGCTTCAGCTTACACACAGCAGCTCCCTATCCTAGAGTTTTATACTAATCTTAAAACTGTATTTCATCACATTGAAGATGCAGCTAAGTATATAAGAAGCACCATGCTATATGTTCCAATGGAATAAAAAAGCAACTTAAGATGTCCCACCGGTTAAATGATCCCAAGTACTTTTAAAGATGTCTCCATATGACTGGATTGGTAAAAGCAGACTCTTGTGACTTTGAAATCCATTCAGGCAACTTTGGTAACTTCTTCTGCCCTCAGTTGCATTGCTTGGTATAAAATAAGCAGTCCTTTTAAGTGATCTTAGCAACAAAATGTAAGTTATTTTTATCTCTTTAGTAGTATGTTTTTAAACAAATAAAGAGTTTGCTTATTCTTTGCCAGAAAACACAGATGTATGGACCTACTTCTGAGGATATTTGTTTCATCCATATCAAATATACACCCCTCTGCTTTTTTTTTTTTTGAAACTTTGTCTACAGTCACTTTTCATTTCATTGCTGAATCATAATGTAATCTTTTTAAAGACATTTAAATGGTAATTGTACTCAACAGTTAGTACCAGGAGTTCACTCCCCACAATGGAAGTGACACATTGATAACTGTGACTGTGTTGGCCATGCTCAGGCAGTGGCATCATTAGCATGTCTGTTGCTGCTGGCAACAAAGTCTGTTCAACCTCCTTGGCCATGCATGCCTCCTGATCTCAGGCATGTTAATGTAAGAAAAAAATGAGCCTCTTAGAATGGAGGCATTATGGGAATAGCTACAACTTCTTATCTGGCTACCAAGGTCCTAAACTCTTAACAACAATTAATGTCAACCAAGCATTATAACAATTAGTATGTGCAGATTTAAAAATTACATGGATTCCCCCAGGGAGGTAAATTTTAGAGAAAGATTTTGATCTAGACAATAGGCCCTTCTATTCTACCTGTTCTATGGTCCCATGGGCAGTATAAATTGTGTGCATATCAAATGTACACTGACATTTGGGGGGGCTTATTGAGCTAACATTTATTTTGTAGTAGTACATGTCTGTAATACATAATGTTTACATTCCTAGTGTAGAGTGGGTTGTCCATGTGCATAGCACATCTTAATTCCTTTGATTTTGTCTCCTTTGAAGAATGTGAAGTATCAAATGATGTTGACAGTTTGGTAAGGGATTATATTTTCTGATCTTTTTATTGTCTTCTGTTTGTTTTGGGTTTCATTCCGTCTTTTATTTTTAACAATAAAAAAAAAGAATGTGAAGTATCGTTCCAAATATGTTCTGGAAAATTTGTTTAACATGGCTCAATCACATAAAATTTGTGTAATGAATAGATAAGAGTAACATAACGTACAATAAGTACATTTGTTATATGCAAACAGGTACTTCTTAAAGGAACTCATGAGGTGATTTCTGTTTTTACAACTATGGAAACTGGTTACACTCCCCATGTCATTTCCTGACAAATCCTTGCCTGTGACCTGAAATGACCTGCCTAGTGGCAGTGAAGTATTGACAGAAAAATGCAGACCTGGATCAGCTCAAACCTTAACCTCCTGAGCCTTAGGAATGATTTTTCCCTGCTTTTTTCTATTACAGAAGTTACTGGCTTTTATGACATAGTTTGCTTTTTGGTAAAATGGATGATGAATGCAAATAAGCAATTATGTTTTTGATAAAAACTGCAAAAGCTGTTTTTACTCTCCTGATGTTGGAAAATGACATTTTTGTCAGTGCACAGCAACCCTGGTCCTGGCCTCTGTGAGGAACAAGGGACGCCCTTTCAGTCCAGTCCAGGGGCAGAGATGGAAGCCACCAAGGCTGCACTTAGAGAATAGGATGCTGAGTAAACTCCTGTGGCTTTGTGGGAACAGTGATTTTGTTCCATGGATAATTAAATGGAATCTGGGAGGAGTTTTGTATTTCTGTTCCATTCTGTGGGAGCAAAACCCAAAAGAAAGGAGAGTGTGATTTAAGAACTTTCATGGTCAAAATAAACATCAACAAGAAGGAATTACTGAGTCTAAACTGTTAAAAGATCACCAGCCTTTAGCCCTAGCCATGACAACACCATAACTTTCATAGATTTGTATTCCATCAGCCACTATAGAGATTATATTAGGATAATGCAACAAGTGTGTTTAAAAACTGTGTACCTAAGTCATCAATTCATTTGTTTTGGGCAATAATTATTGAGTACCTACATGTGAAATGGAAGGGGGACTTGAGGAAGGCATGTGTATGTGAAGAGCTCCATCAAGCCACTGAGCACTTGCAGCAAGGCCTAGGCTCTCTAACGTCCTGGGTTGTGTTCCAGCTGTAAAGGTGCCTCCCACTATGGCCTAACCAAGGACAGGAAGAGGCGCTCCCAAGATGGCTCTTCTGATGGCTGCGCAAGTCTCACGGCCACTCCGCTCTCCCCAGAGGTTTCAGAAGCTCCTCATGAGCCTGGCCTAGACAACCCTTCCTGCATGTCCACAGTGGAGAATTGTCATCCAGAAAACAGCTCCTCGGACACTGGGCGGAGCAACCGAACCAGAGGTGAGTCAAATGGGTGGGTGTCTGGGAATGGGCTCTTGGCCTTCCTTAGAATTGCACTCTGAGCAGTACTCACTGTGGAAAGTTCTAGAAATGTTTTTTTAAAGGGAAATGTTTCTGGTAGTTTTGGCAGCTACTCAATATCCAATTCTCCATAGTGAAATGAAACCACGAGTACCTCAGGTCATTAAAATGGTGTAATCTGACTTGGTGAAAGGGGTTGAAGTGAGTCCTAGTAATTTATGGCTCCTGCCTGCTCAAGAAAAGTACTATTATATCCAGTTTAGCCCAGGGGGGAAAACGGGAAATTTTTAAACAAGCTGAATATATTTCATTGTAGAAAACTTAGAAAATATAGGTAAGCAACTTTTGTAATCCTCTTATCTAGATATAATCACTGTTCATGTTTTATTGTAAATATCTAGTGTGTGCATAAAAGATGACTTAACTTGTAAGTACTATTCCTCTTGTCTTTCTTTTCCTCAGCATGGCCTTTTGAGCGATCTTCTTTCAGAATCAGGTCTTTTAAAAAACTTAATAGAGCCTTCAGTTCTCTTCGAAGGACAAAGAATGGGAGTATAATTGCCAACCGTGCTGACCAGAGCAGAGAAAACCATGAAAATACCACTGTTCCTGAAGGTAAATGAACTCCCCCATAGGACTAGACATGAGCTGGGCTCCCAGAGTGACATTAGGGTTGAGGACAGGCTGACTGCCGTCCACCTTCTGTGACCTTTCCTTTCTCAAGGGTATAAAATATTTTCACCTGGTCAGCCTTCTCTTGTAGTACTTCTCTTGTAGGTACTCTCAGTAGTACTCTCATAAGTACTCTCAGTACTTCTCTTGTAGGTAAATGAGGGAAGAAACTATTGTTCTCTATCTATTTACACAAATGAGAAAAATTGTTAAAACCCTTACCTTAAGGGGGTGGCTTAATACGTATAAATAATAATAGAATGAAACACTTTTAAAATAGTGTTTTCACATAGTAAGTAATATAACAGTACTTGCTCTTATTACTACTATATATGAGGAGTGGTCCTGGGTATTTTACACACATTTTCTCATTTACTCCTCAACATAATCCTAAGAAGTAGTTACTATTATTATTCCTGCTTACCTATGAGGAAACTGAAGCATGGGGAGATTACTTAGTTTGTTCCAAATTATCTTGCTGTATTTTGAATTCAGATAAAGTGACTCTAGAATCTGTGCAAAGCAAGCTATTGGATCTTAGATCCTATATGTTTTTCCCAATATAAATGGAGCTAGTGAAGTATGGCTTTACTCATTTCTTTTCATTTTATGTTAGAATTTTAGAACAGTAATAAAGATAACTTTAAAAATTAAAAATTTTTCTTTCTGTGTGCCAGGTCGTTTTAAGTCATCTAGATGTCATAACAATGCTAGGGGAAAAGGACTGTCATTCCTGGTTTTACACATGAGGACACTTGAGACCCAAAGAGATTAAGTAACTAACACAAAGTCACTGAGCTAAAAATTGAAAGAACTAGAATTTTAACTCAGATCCTCCAGCTTCAGAGACCACTCTCTTAACTACTAGGCTATACTGCCCTCCACTACCGAGGGTTGGAAGATTGAACTCCAATTACAGTATTTGTTATGCCTCAGAAAATTGACGAGTGGTCACAGAAGACTCCTTCTAACTATTCATAATGACCTCATGCCCTGTGTGCATGTACGCGTGCACACACACACACACACACACAGCATGCTTTAACTACTCTGAGTTTATCACAGTCCGTAAGTACTGTATTTCCCTGTCAGTCACTGAAGTTAAATCTGTCTGAAGTTTAAGAATGCATATTTACAATGTTTCAAGCTTCCCCAGGCCACTAAATTGCCTTGTAAATAGTGCTCTTCAATGTTTTAGAAGCAATTTAGGTTTTTTGTTTGTTGTTTTTTGTTTCTTTGTTTTTTGCCCAGATTGTTTCTGGAGAGTTGAGGTCATTAGGAAAGAATGGGCTAAGGTCATAGGTTTTGAAAGTAGTCACAAAGAGTGGATTATGTAGAACCTGCAGTGTTACATCTTTCCAGATGACAACATTCAAGGAGACTCTTAGGGCAAAGGCAGCTGTCAGCAGCCACTAGAGACAGGAACATGTCAGCCCTCCACAGCCTCACTTGAGCCTCAGGCTGTACGGAGGAGCCTCTTTGCCCAACAAATTAGACACAGCTTGGTCCCAGGCCTTGCAGGGTCCCCTCTGAACATTTCTATTCAAACTGAAGTGAAGAAACAGCACTAGTTCTGCTGCTGGCTTATAGATCCCTAGGAAAGTCCTTTGAGGACTCTTACCCAGGTGTGAATGCCTGGCACTAGAAAACCCGACAGAGGCAGCCAGTCTCTCTGTCTTCAGGAGCCTGGCTTCTGACTGAGCTGAGAGGGCCTTCTCACTTTGCCACTTGCAGCTAGTTAGTTCACTCCCCTCGGAGCTCTCAGGAGCCCTGTATAAGGGCTGACTCACTACTGAGATACACAGCAAGCAGCTCAGCTGTTTTCCGTGTCACAAGGGATGAGAAGTAGGGGGAACTCTGAAAGCTTTTGTGAAAAACGACATTCTTCAGTCAGAACAATAAAGTTCGAAAACACCAGCCTACATGATCTTTGATATCCGTTTAACTCTATAAAGTCAGTGGCTCAGGCAGATGAGGGACAAATCTCCAGAAGCCATATCCAAGGCCTTGGCATCTTCTTGAATAGGTTAGGTCATTTCACTTCCTTTTGCTGCTAGAGAGGACTAAGAACCTCCAAGCCTGAAAAACAGGGCCTTTAAGAAAAACATCTCCAGAGTGATCTAGGAGGGCAGAAGGGAAGATTTGTTCTAGTTTTGTTCCTTAATAAGCAAGTGATAAAGTTGCAATTGATTCCAAAAATACATTCACTCATACCTTTTCACTAACTAAGCTTCATCTGTAGGCTTCTGTGTACAGGGGGCTGTGCAGAGAACCACAGAGCAGCCAGAAAAAAGGCCCTCCAGGATTTGAGAGTCCAATGGGGAATGCAAGAAAGGAGCATGAGTAACAATAATAGAAGGTCTAATGCCCTGAGAAATAGAAGGCACCTTATAGGGAATGATGTTTTTGGAGAGAGCAAGGGAGAGATCAAGGTAGAGTTTAACTGGAAGGGGTCATTTCATGCAGGTCTGGAAGGGAAAATTGGGTTTAGGCCCAAGATAAAAACATTCCAGCAGAGAAACATACTACCCTGGCACTGAAGCAGGAAAGGAACATGAATGGCTTAGTTTGGCAAGAGTGACTGAAAATGCCCATTGGGTGGGTGCGTTAAATAAACACTGTCTTTTCCCTTTGAGTCTTTCCAAAGTTTTATCACCTGATTCCACGTGGGGAGGTTACCAGCATCAAGATCAATCGAGTGGATCCCAACGAAAGCCTCTCCATTAGGCTCGTGGGAGGCAGCGAAACCCCGCTCGTCCACATCATTATCCAGCACATTTATAGTGATGGAGTGATAGCCAGAGACGGCCGGCTGCTGGCAGGAGACATCATTCTCAAGGTAGAGACTGTGCTGCAGGGCTGGGATCGGGTGCTTAGTATTAAAACAAAATCCTTTGGTGCAAAAGGGTGGATGGCTAGACGGACAGACGGATGACAGTAGCATACTTATGGACAGTGACTTTCCATAGTTATTATGTTGTTAGAACTCATCATGAGATTTATGATTTAATAAGATAGGTCTTTTGCTTTCATGCTGTCTGCCTTGTTGAATATAAATATTTCTGTTTCTGTATTATTTTGTATGTCTCCTCTCCCCTCTTTCTTCTCTCAACTATCTTTCTTCTCTTCCTCCATCTTTCTTCTCCTCGTCCTTTTCTGCAGCTCCTCTTTGTCCTCCTGCTTCTCTTCTTGTTGCTGCTTTTAAGTAGCATTAGTATAAAATAATACAAAAATAGAGCATATATTTTCTTAGATTGTTTTAGAGAAGATTAATGGATCAGTCTACATTTTATTTAATCACATTCAGATACCCATCTAAAGTAAATTTCCTATGGTTTAATGGCCCTCCATGAAAACAAAAGCAATCCCTCAGCTCTTCTCACCAGCCCAGAGTTGTTCCATGGAGACAGCAGTGGAATAAATTGTGTTGGGTGTATTGCTGTCTGGGGTTTGGTTGAGGGGAAGGACTTTAAGAAGGAATTTTCAGAAGAGAAGAAAGGATAAAGGAAGAGTTGTTTATCAGACAGAAGTAAAACCTGTGCCAAAAGTGATAAGAACTCCCTCTCTTCCCATGTATTTCCTATCTGATACTTAGATAATAGTTTCATCCGATCCTTCTACGTTGCTAAGGAACAAGTTTCTGTCACATCATGAGCTGTTTGTTTGGCAGACTAACTGGAATAAGAGAAGAAATAATGTAAAGCAGTTTCTGTAGAAATGCTGAAATTCCCCCGGTCTCTGAACTAGAGTACAAGACAGGGCCCCTCAGCCTAAGGGGCCATCAGGAGTGCAGTCAGCAACTCTGCATGGCTTCCTCTCTGTTCTAGTAGAAACTGTGCTGCCTGGGAGGATTGCAAAATCAAGCAATTTGATTCTTGTGGAGTTCTGCTGGCTCTTGCAGACAAAAGTCTGCTAGTACCCTGGAGCAGGGAATCATGACCTTCTCTTAACCTGGGAGTGATGGAGGAAGCAGCCCTTGCCACTTCCCACACATTGCTCCTCTGCGCTTGGACAAAAGTGGTGAGCCTCCTCTTTGCAGGGGCAACTACCCACCAGGTACAGCAGAGAATTGGTGATTGTGCATGGAGGAAGGCCTTTAAAAGCTCAGCCCAAGGTGCCTCTAACAATGGGCTACAAATATGAGAAATCTTACTAAGCTGTAGAAACTGCAGAAGGTTGTTACCCTTCTGTGAGGGTCCCCTCCTTCAGCACAGTGCACAAAGTTGCAGTGAATTGTTTTCTTCCACAACAGTGACTAATGTTGGGGGCTGCAGCTTCTAGACTTGGTCTATGTAGCAATTAAAGCCAGAGAACCCAATGTAGTATCAGCCTAGTAGGTTATGAGGCAGGCACAAGTAAGAGGGCCCAATTTAAAGATATTTAAGTAGCATTATAAAGGTGATCTAGCCTCAGAGAGCCTAGAAATTTTCTTCTGTATGGGTATATTTGAAATTGTAGAGGAATCTTTTATTCCTTTAAATAGAAACAAGCAAAAACCTTACAAAAGACCACCTTGGTATCTGGCATTTTTACACACACACACTTTCAGTCCATTATGTACACACTTGGAAACACTCATGCGTACACACTCAAGCACATATTCTCTCTCACATACATACACTTCTTACTCTATCACAACACTCTCAAACACTCCCAGACACACTCATGCACACATACAGGCACATTCTTTCACAGATGTACTCTAGATATTTGCAGCACACTCATGCACACATGCTTTCAAGCATGTGTATCTTCCCTCTACCCCACAGATACACATACACAGTGGTTGAGACTGGAAGCAAAATTCAGTTGAATATTTTTGGAAAGAAAATATCAACTCACTTTGGCGCAAATGGCCATTTAATGTAATCATTTAGGGTGAGAGTATAGCTTAGCGGCAGAGCATGAGGTCCTGGGTTCCATTCCCAACAGCACAAAAAAGAAAAAAGTTTATAATCATGTAATCATTTGATTGAAGTAAATGGAAATCTTCCTTCTCTATTGATTTTTTTCTTATAAGTTTTCCTTCCTTGCCTTTCTACTAGTTAAAAAATAAATTTTACAGACAATAAAAATGAAGTTCAGGATTCTATAATTAAATGTGAGGACCTGTCTTACTTTTCTCTCACTGTTGAGACAAAATACCTGATGCCCAAAATTAGGGAAGGAGAGGTTTATTTAGCTTACAGTTTTTTTGGAGGTTTCAGTCCATACTCTGCTGGCTCCAAGGCAGGTTGGTGTGGCTGAGGGGCAGCAGTTCATGGTAGCTGCAAAAAACAAGAGCAAACAGGACAAAAGAGGAAAAGCATGCCTCCTTCCGGCCCTAACACTGTGTGTCAGCCAGGGTGCAGCACTCACACTACCAATGCCAGCACCAGACAACAAACCAATCATGAATGCTAGATTCAGCCACATCTCTAATTGCATGAGGCTTGGGGGGGGGCATCCAAATACAAACCATAACAAGACCTGTGTAAGGACAAGGTTGAAGAAAGATGGTGTCTCCTTGTAGAGGTTTGAAAAGTACTGTTGGGATAGGGAGTATTTGGACACAGGATAATGGAAGAGAGCAGAGCAGTCTTTAGAGGGACAGTGTCACCGTTATTCTGTGGACTTGAGACTTCAATTTATACTTTGTGGTGCTGGGGATGAGACCCAGGCCCTTGTGAATGCTAGCCTGGGCCTTTGAGGAAGAGTCACAGCAGGTGGAACTGATGGCATGGTGACTGTACCTCCCCCAGGTCAACGGGATGGACATCAGTAATGTCCCTCACAACTATGCCCTGAACCTCCTGAGAAAGCCCTGCCAGGTGCTGTGGCTTACAGTGCTACGTGAAAAGAAGTTCCAAAGCAAGAGAAACACCCATTCCTTGTACTTTTATGGACCGCGGAATGACAGTTTCCAGGTGATACTCAACAAAAGTAGTCCTGAAGAGCAACTAGGAATAAAATTGGTGCGCAAGGTGGATGAGCCTGGTGTATTCATCTCCAGTTTGCTAAATGGTGGTGTGGCAGATCGACATGGCCAGTTGCAAGAGAATGATCGCATATTGGCCATCAATGGACATGACCTGCGAAATGGCAACCCAGAAATTGCAGCCCTTCTGATTCAGGTGGGTTATGGGCCATTCCAAGATCCTGTCAAAAGCTCCCACAGCGGTGGAACCACTGAGCACCTTACCACTTGTACCAAACAAACCCTCCTTTCAAGGAGTCTAGATGGAAGGGCCAATGTTTCAAAGCTTCTCCCCAGGTAAGAACGATGTGTCTCAGGGTCATGGGAATTCTTTCTGCATTGCCAGCCATCCATTTGGACTATGAATAACACATTTTGTTGTGTGCTACAGTCTCACAAGATTAAAATCACTAAAGGTCAGCAGGGTTACATCAGCCCCATACTCAGTGTGTTAGACGTAGACCTAGAGGTATTTCAGGTGGATTCTAGACATGTTCGGTATATCCAGTTGTACTAACTCCATAAGAAGGGATCCTGTGGATGGAGACCACAATAGGTCAAACCTAAGCCTAGTCTCCATTGGCTAAGACCAGGTAACTTGGAAAGCTCACGGGAACTCAAGTATGAAGTCAGAAAGTCCCATAAATAAGAGAGATACACAAATTCTTTATTATTTGGGAAAATAGAGTTAGTTCATAGTAGCCTGATGGTGCTTCAAACTAATATACTTTTCTGACCAGTACAATGTCGTTGAGACCTCTATCATTAATCTTACTGACTTTAAGTAGATCACCCTGAAATTTTCTTCTTTTTTTTCTTTATCAATTAACTTTTTATTTTGAGATAATTATGAATTAAAATAATCCAGAGAAATCCCTTGTACCCAGCTGTTTTCCTCTGTGTTAGTATAAGCAAAATCATTGTATAATATCACAGCCAAGCTCTTGAATCTGACCCAGTCAAGATACAGAATACCCTCTTTGCTACAAAGACCCTTAAGAGAGTGGCTTTCTTATGGCCACACCCACTTCCCTATTGCCCCACCTCCTCCTTAACCCTTGCCAAACACTCATTTGTTCTCCATTTCTATAATTTTGAATTTTGAGAATGTTACATAGGGCTGGGGATTTAGCTCAGTGGCATAAGCACCGACCTGGCAAGCGTGAGGTCATGAGTTTGATTCCCAGTACCCAAAAAAAAAAAAAAAAGAATGTTATATAGATGGAATTATGCAGTGCATAAACTTTTGTGATTGATTTTTTTCACTCAGTATAATTTTCTGGAGATAATTTTCTGAGTGTCTCAGTAATGCTTCATGAACTGTTGGCTTTATTTTTAGAGAGACTAACATTGTTCTGACCATTCGGGTTCTAACCCACTCATTCCCTACTTTCAGCAAATGTATTAAGTTTCCTCTTCTTACTCGACCCTGGTTCAGATACACAGGAAAGAGTTGATGACCCCTTAAATTGCTGAAAGGATCTCAGAGTCTAATAGGGAAGAGTCTACTTCCCTATTTTCTGAAATGTGATAGTTCTGCAGTGGATAAACTCAGTATGGTGCTAGTGTAGATGCAGATGAGATCTTTGCTTAGACTGGACTTACGATTTCTTCACAGTGGAGAGAGATCTTGAAATGGGGCTTTAAGGAATGTGTAGAAGTTCTCTATGTGGACACACAGCAAGAATCATTCTAAGGAGATACAACACAAAATAACATTTCCCTGATAGCCTGCAGGGGAAATGGTTAACACCTGGAACACAAGACTACATTTACAAAAGCACTAGTAGATAAGCAGGAGTGAGAGGGAAGGGCTATATGATGGAAAGAACCATGAGCAGGGCTAAAGAGTTCAGATTACTTCCCCCATGGAATGGGGGGAAAGAATGACATGCTCTAGAAAGAGCTCTCTGCAGTGGAGAGCCAACAAGAGATGAAACTAGAAGCCTTGTTTTAAGAGATATTCTATCATCTAGCACCCCATGGCTGCTTCCTTTTAGTGACTCAGGGATCAGAACTCTAGGAATAGAAAATCTACAGCAGGAAATGATGGAACCCCATGTTGGTGCATAGCCCAGCCTGAAGACTTGGTCTTCCAGTGCACATGCTTTTGCCCTAGCCTTGGGCCCAACCATGGAGGTGTTGGTGACTCTTTTCACTGTTGTATGTGATGACTTGTCCCTGCCTTTCAAGAGCCAGCTGGTGGGTGGTAGTATTGTCAGTTTGGACCTGGGCAGCCTGAGTCCAAAGGTGCAAGGGGACTTGCCCTGCCCTCTAAGGCAGGAAGCACACCTGGCATCTTGGTGCTGTGCCATGGCTCTTGGTGAAGTACCAATTCCAAGGTAACTCTGAGCCTAAGGATGTTCATCTGTTCAAGAGGGTCCCAGCTGTGGAGCAGGAGGAGAAAAAAGCAATGTTAACAGGGGCACTTCTTTTCTGGGTTTATAACCCTTCGTTTCCAAATTCATACATCCAGCCCCAACTTCTAGTCTCACTACCACACTTTCATATCCACGTGTCGACCTGCTCTCTCCCCATGGGTGTCTAAAAGGCATCTCAAACCTAATGCCAAAAACTAGCCCTTGGCTTCTCCCCATTCCAAGTGTGACCAAACTTGCTTTCCTCTCAGTCTGTAGAAATGGCACTACCAGCAACTTGGGCCAAAAGCAGTCTTCACCTTCTTGAGCATCTTTCTCTCAGTCTATTTCTCAATACTCCCATAGTCACCATGAGCCAAGTTTCCCTTGATGGTTGTGTGGGCCCCTGTGGAGATCTCTAAATAGGCTTGCTTACATCTACACTCAGTCATCTCCCCATTACTCACAATGCAGCGCTAGAATGACCACTTACGTAGTCGATCCAGTCATGCCATCTCTTTTGCTTCAGCCCTCTAAACCTTCCCAAGACTTGTAAATCCTTATGGTGGCCTGCAGAGCCACTCACTCTGGCCTTTGATTATCTCTCCTAATTCATCTATGTTTTCTCTTTACTTAACTAGGTTTAGTCACATTGCCTTCTTGCTACTCTGCACACATCCTTTATGTCAAAACCAAGCTTCCTGCTGCCCCTCTGCCGGGAAGATGCTTCCAAATACCTGTCTGGGTCTTTTTCATACCTCTTTCAAGTCTTTCTTCAGGTGTTTATTATCTCCTCAGAGAGGCCTCCACTGACAGTTACTTAAAATAGTGCAAATGCACACAAGCTCACATACACTATTTGTGTTCCCTAATTTGCTTCTCCTTCCACTGTTTCATGATTACTTGCTGGCTGATATAGTATAGTACAATAGAATATTGTATTCCAAGCACTTACAGCAATGTCTGGAAAAATTAGAAACTCAATAAATAAATATTTATTATTTATAAATGTTGTCAAATTAATGGAGCCAAATTATAAATGTGTAAATATATTTTACACATTAATTTCATCTCACAGGAATTTGTTGTCAAGTCACCTACCAAGAACAAGCATACCTCCACTGTTTTGTCCCTAAAGAATAATCTCTACTTTTTGTCCTTTTGTATTTGTTCAATAGTTACTTGTTGAACAGTTTCTGTATCCCAGACGTGTGCAGTACAGTGATAAACAACATTGACATAGTTCCTTGGCTCATGATTCCTGGAGCATAGTCCTATGTCTCACCACAAATACAACCCAGTCAGCGTGAGGCGGGTAGCTGTAGCCTAGATGTGCCAGCGGGTGACAACAGAAAGCAGACCACACGTGTCTTAGTTACTTTTCTTATTGCTGAGACAAAATACCCAACACCCAGAGTTCAGGAAGAAAACATTGTGTTAACTCACAGTCTGTAGATGTTTCTGTCCATAATCAGCTGGCTCCAAGGCAGGCTGACTCATGGCAGAAGAGAACAGTTCATGGCAGGCAGAAGGTAGCAAAGCCTTAACAACATCTTTTTGCCTCTTTTATTCTGTATTTAAACTGCTGAAATTAGGGTTGTGCCAACTCAACCAGTGGACTGATTTAGTAATTGCACACCCTTAATCCCAACATCATTCACTTTAGGTCCAGCTACCTCTGAAAACCCACATTAATTTCTGTGACCTGTGACCTCATGAGGCTTTGGGAAGACATCTAGAACAAAGCATAACAATACGGAAACATTCACACGTGGTAAACAAAGAGTTCGTTTTCTTTTCTTCGTGAAGAAACTACATTCTTAGCATGATTCTTGCCTTCTTGCTAAAAACTAGACTTATAGGTACACTCAGGTTTTTTTGTGTTTTGTTTTGTTTTGCTTTGTTTTGTTCTGTTGTGCATCTCAATGCCCTCTGCAGGTCAATCCAGGAACCTCACATCCCGGAGATGATCCTTGCCAACTGTAATTCCAAATTAGAAAAAGAAAAACCCTTACTCATATTATATGGAAAAATCTTGATTACATATGGCATTCTACTTTTGTTGATTAATAACAGAAGAGCCAAAAAATTTTTCCCCTGAGAAAGTTAATTTATGATATAAAATATTGCCTAATAGAATGCCTAAAGGATTTTTTTTTTTTTTTTTTTTTTTGCTTACTAAACAAAGCCAATGTGCTTTATAAGCAGGAAAAATTTTCTTTAAAAATAAAAAGGCAAAGTTAGCTTGAAAAAATAGAATTCTGGGAAAACCTCAGCTAAGCAATCTCTTGCTGTTTCTGAAGAATGGGTTTTATTTATGTGATACTTGTAACACACACCAGGCCAGAGGGATTAAACCAAATACCCTGCAGAGGTTGAGACTTGGATTTCCACTCAATCCTTGGCTATGCTGCCCTCGTATTTCTACTCCATGAATCACATTTGCTTACAAAGAAATTCCCAGACAACATGTCCTCTTGGTCATGTTCTCGCCCACAGTACCACACATTCTGCCTTTTTCTATATTATTTCAGGGAAGAGTTGTTACAGAGAGGCCACAGCTGTTTTAAATGGGACCAGCTTTACATATGTTGAGCCCCAACCCTCGCTTATTCAGCAGCAGCTGGGTTAACCAGACTCCAATGTTAGACAGATGGAGAGCCAAGGCCTTCTGAGAAGAAAACCCTTATGGAGTCAGAAGCCTCCAAAGCAGAGTAATTGGCTTGCTTAGTCACTTAGTAAGTACAGCTTGAATTTTCACCATTCTCAAGTGTTTTAAGCACTAGTACTGGATAGAATAAATAAGAAAGTGACTGCTTTTTTGGAACTGCCCGCTATATACTTAAAATAATAGCACAAAGAAATATAGGACAAAAGCTTCAAGGCAAAAGGGAAAAAAAGAGGTCTCACTAACTGGGTGAATGTAGGAAAGTCCACATCCATCTACCCAGCTGTGAACATTAGAAGTATTCTGAGAAGTGTCTCTATTTTGAAAGGCTTTCATTGTTTTGGAATTCTTTGTCAATGCATTCATATTTATTTATGAGTTCAAATATAAACAATAAAGGAAGAAACTGTGAATTTCAATTTTTTTTTTTTTTTTGGTACCAGGGATCGAACTCAGGACTGTGCGCTTGGAGGCAGGTGCTTTTGCCGCTGAGCTAAATCCCCAGCCCCTGAATTTCAAATTTAAGTATCTCTTTTGTGCTTTTTAAAAGCTACTCCCAAACTTGATTCAGAAACTTAAAAAATTCAAAGTTCATTTGTAGAGGTAGTGAAAAGAGAAATGTCAAGGTATATTGACATATATCTTATTTTTTCCCTCAAGTGAGTTAATAATTAAATGAGAAGTCATTTCATCAAAGAAAACTGACAACTAGGATCTTGAAACTTTTAAAACAAATGTAATAGGGTTTTAGGTAGAGCCAGAAAGCAAGTGATATGCTTCTCATATTACTCATATTTGTTCTAAATACATGATTCCAGCTCATAGTTTTGCTGTGTTCTTGGAAAAAATGGCAGAACTTTGTGGTTAATTTATTGTTATTATTTTTTTTTTTTTTGGTACCAGGGATTGAACTCACGACCTCGTGCTTGCCAGGCAGGTGCTTCAGCCACTGAGCTAAATCCCCGGCCCCTTTTGTGGTTAATTTAAACATTTGAGTTCCCTGGGAGACAGAACCATCAGTGAAATGAGACCTGATAGGTCTGTGTGTTTTTTACAGATCACCACAGCTAATATAGAATCTGATCCCTACTTAAATAAATTCTCTTACCATGGTATGGTAGTAAATCCTTGAGCTGAATTCTCAGTCCAAATGATTTTTATATAAGGTTTCCAAATAGGATGTGCTATTGAGGAAGTGAGACTTGGCCAACTGTACAGCTTTTCAACTTTGAATTTGTTTAAGAGAAACTTTTATGCATAGCTCTGTTGTGAATGTTAGGAATCTTGAAACTTAACTCTCCTTTCTCTGATGCACATAGTGCCACATACATTTTTATGGAACAGATTTAGTTCTTAACGTAACCTCTGGATGCCATAAGATAAACGATGTTTGAGTCAGAGGAATGCATTCATTTTATTTACTTGACAGTCAGCAGATTCAGGGATGAGGGGACTAAATGCTTATTTTAACTTTGTCAGTGGCATCTGTATGACCCTGCTCTGTGAATAATTTCTCTATACCTCAAAGACATGTGTTCCTGGGAATGTAATGGTGAGTATGGAGTTAAAGTCTAGCAGGGGAAATAAGGCAAACTGCTGCCCTGATTCTCCTTTTGTACCCTGATCAGTTCCTAGTATCTTTTGATCACTTTTCCTTAGGGTTGCCTAATATCTTTACCTTGGCCAGGAAAAGAGCTCACCTGTCCAGCAGCAGATGGTCATGAATTCCTTTAATAATGTACCATGCACCGTGCTAGATCCGGACATTTCCATGATGAACAAATCTTTACATGCCAGATTTACTTTCCTGAACTCATTTTATAGGGAATATCAGCTTACCTTGTTTATACCATTAGCTGATTCTGGATTTGTATTTCTGAAGCCCCCAAGTTTTTGCTCAATGGGTGGAAAATTTTCTTCCACAGTCATTCTTTTGCTCCCTGAAAGGAAGGATAGGGCAAAGTCTTTGTTCCCATGAGTATGTGTATCAAATAACAGGCTGATCAATGACTTTGGTATTTCTTTAAAAAATTGATTGATTTGAGTTGTGTTTGGGATTGAACCAAGGTTCTTTGCATTGAGTTTCATTCTTAACCCTTTTTATTTTTCAGGACAGGGTCTCACTAATTGTCCAGGTAGGACTCAAACTTAGGTTTCCTCCTGCCTTAGCCTCTCAAAGTTCTGGTATTACAGTTGTGTGCCACCACGCTTGGCTTACTTCTGTATTTTTCTGGCTTATCATTTGGATCTGATACCTCCAGTTGTCTGTATTACCATGTAAGGTGTGCATACCATATCATCGTTTCAGCAGTGGGTTGTGTTGCTATAGTAATATGTTTTGTAGTGCAGTCTGATAAACTGTCATCTCTCAGTTAAGTAGTGATGGTGAAGACATACTTCCATGGAGCTCTTGGCCCCATGAAACATAAAGACAGTCCTCTATATTGGGTGAAGCAGCACTGAGAATTCCATCAGTGAAGTTCCCCATGCAGCTGGCTCATCAGCAAAAAAGACCCTACTATGCTGGGCAGACCAGAACTCATCATCTAGGTTCCATTCTACACACCCATGCCCACCCAACTTTATTAGAGTGAGGCTAAAGTTTTTAAGATGACTTGAAAACATGAAATAAGTAAGAGTAATTGACCTGGAAAGAAAAGAGCTAAGGAAGACAAGGAAAGTCATCTTTGAATAAGGTTGGAAATTAGTTTGGGGCTATCCTACAGGTCCTAACTACAACCAATGTACACATAAAAGAACAGCAAGTTTAATTCAACCTACAGACAAACTGTCTAATTAGTGCTGTCCATAATTGGCATGTGCAGCCTTGGGACACAGTGACCTCCCTCTCACTGGGGCGTGGATGCATGAGCTGGATAACATCGTGGCAATGATGTTGAAGAATTGAACTATGGGCTGTAGAGAAAATGGATGAGATGATGTAAGACATCTCTTGTGTATCTGTGACTTTCTAATTTAATGGAACCAGTGCTCTAGAGTTCCTTGGGGCTTTCTGAGCACAACTGGGACAAACTGACAATGATACTTGAACAATTGCTGGAAGCAAAGCTAAAATGGGACAACTAGACAACATAGAAAGATTCCCACAAGTCTGTATTGAAAATCAGTTAAAGCCAGACTGCCTTATTCTGGGATTTTTTTGAAAAATCTGATTGAAAAATGCCACTGGGGAATGTAGAATAAACCTTTTTTTAAAAATAGATTATCATTAAAGCCTCTGATAATTCAGTGAATGGACTCTTAGGTAGAGATCAGCTCTTTAGGCAGCTAATATTATAAATCTCATTCCAGCACTCACCTGACAATATGACAGGGCCACCCAGTCAACAAAGGTCTTCAGTGGACCTGGCGTGTACTGTTAGAAAGTTCTGTGTATGGCCTACCTAGTCTCAGCAAGACCATCTGAGGCCAACAGTCTATGTGGGGTCTCCCCCATTTCAGGTTCCTGGGTAGAACAATGCCCTGCAGCATCATGGAGGGAAAGTTTATGAAGTTAGTACAAGAAACACATTCCGGGACCACCCTGAGTTAGGTGTAGTTCACTGAACTGTAAAGGATGCACCTATCTATCCAAAAAGAAGCAAAACCACATTTGTTTTAACTCCAGTCCTCCTTGGCTAGTTGAGAAGCATATCCCTAATGTACAGGTGCTCTGTCAACCTCTGCTCTGCCTATAGTTATCACTGGCCCTCAGCCACTATTTGTCATTAAAATGCCAGCTCTGCTGTACTCATCTTCCTGGCCATATGGTGTGGGCATGAAATAAAAATCATCCTCTCCATATTTCTTCCTGTGCCTCCCCTTATTCCTTCCTCACACCCCACCACATATACACCAGTGGAAAGAAGGTCTGTGGTGCCAGGGGCTATTTCACTACCCTGTGTCCAGCTGCTCCTGGAGTGGGAGCCAGGACAAACACATTAGCCCGTTTTCCACCTCGTGTCTTCAAACACTATGAAAGAAAGTACATCAAATAGACTCTCCCTGTGAGCAATTTACAAGGTGGCTGCTATGAGCCACAGATCCAGCCTTGCAGAGAATTTATTTCCAAGTAAATTGATACCAGAGTTATTTATTGGAGTGTTAGTCCTGCCAACAACTTCATACCAGAGCCAACATTCAAAAATCCAACAAGAAATTTGTGCTTGAAAATGTGAATTAAATAGCTCTTGCAGGCTTCTCCTTGGTCCTTTGGATTTTGCCTGGCAAGTTGACCTGATATGTAAGTCTTAAATGTTCTCAGTTCTTATGAGGTGCTTAGATCATGAACTTTGCTCCTTGTCCAAGATGAATGTGATACAATGTGCAGGCCTTGAGACAAACACGCAGTTGAGATCCTTCAAAACCGCAGCTTCTCCAAAGATAAAAGCAAATTCAGGCTCAGCGACTGAAGTTTCTGACCTGAATGATTGCTGCTGCTTATCTTTTAGTGATTTTTGCTTCAGAGTCCCCAAAGATAACCTTATTAAGATAAGTGAGGTTTGCAGTCCAAAGGAAAAAAATAATTATTATTAAATTCTTTTCCAAGAATTGAATGTAGTTGGCTAATACCATAGTTCTGCATGTCAGCTTTCTTCATGATTATTTCCTGGGCTTGTTATTTTTGTTCTGTTCTGACACAGGCTTTATTTGTGATGAGAAACACCAGGCTATGCAAAGAAAGATAGACTAGTGAAGAAAGGGCACATGAGCAATGACTGGAGATACCAGGTGTGATGACTGAGCTATGCATGATGGAAAGCGGGAGAAGGATTCAGACTTTCTTTAGGACCCTTTTTGGTGGGATTTTCTAAACTTCTATGAAACGAATTAATTCACTTAGCCAGCCATTGTGATATTTGCAATAAACATCCTTATTGTGCTTTAGCAATTGTCTTAAAACATTACCTAATTTATGACCACCAAACTGATGTCTCTTGCAAACAGATATTTATTAATAGAAGAATGCAAACTCATGAAGGTTTGGACTGATCTGTGTTGGACAACCTAGGAATCTAACCTAGGAATACAATGAACTTTAATAGGACTACTTTAGAACCTAACAAGTCATGTCTGTGTCTCTAATGAGCTCAACCTTTCCAGTATTTGAATGTTTCAGATTGTCAGACACAGGACTTTCCTTCCCTTCCTCTCTGACTTTCTTAACTGTTGTCTTGGACCTCTGCGCTGGGTTACTCATACACGGTGGGCACCGTATTCCAACCATAAAGGCCTTCAGATGGGGCCTGTATACAATGAAGTCCTCTATTAAAAATTATTGGCAACATCTGATTATGTCTTGTCCAAAATCTAAATGAGCCAACCTCCCTTTGTTTCTCTTGGAGCAATATTGACTATCTGGTTAAGGGTTAAAGAAAATGACTCTCTTGCTTTTGTCAAGTTATAAGATGAAGCTGGCATAAAAAATGCTAGAAACCATGTAAGTCACCTCCTGATAGGGCCCTGGAGCTGGGTGCTGTGCTTGGAAGCTCTGAGAGTGGCTGATGCCTGTGTCTTCTCACCCAGGCCAGTGAGAGGCGCGTTCACTTCATCGTGTCCCGCCAGGCTGGAGAGCAAAGCCCAGTCACCTGTCAGGAAGCCAGCTGGACTTGCAACAGCGGCCAGTCCCCAGGTCCAGGAGACATCACTCCCAAGGTGAGGCCCGGCTGGGGAAGGTCTGCTGCTCCTGCAGGGAACAATTTCTTGGGACAGATGCATACTTTAACATACTAAGTGGCATCTCTGAACTTTTGTCGCCTACAGAAACACTATTTGACTTATAAAACCGAAGGGCTGTAGTTCCCTGTTCAGACTTAGTGAGATAACAGGTGTCTCTCATCCATTTAGGAAGGTGCTGGAAGAGTTTTGAAACCTGATCATTCATATCTTATATGGGGACCTAATTTCTAGTCTGAGCTAAATATATATTATGTTTTTCTAAGAATCATTCTGTTCCAGGACTGTTTTCTATTTGCTTTGAAATGAAACAAAAGGTTTGCTTAGTTTCTTATTTTTTAGTTTCCCAGTTTCCCTGGAAATTAAAATAATGTTTCCCCTACTCTTTGTAATAGATTTGTGTTAAGGGCCGAGGAACACCGTGTAAGCCCTTAAAGCTCAGGAGACAGTGGGGAGTGGTGGGGGTTGGGGAAAGTCAGAGAGCACATGTTCTGTCTTAAGGGATTCAAATTAAGAAAAAAATTTACATACTATGGCTCAAAAGAACACACCTGTGAGTAGAATCCAACCTTCAGGCCACCTGTCTGCAGCCTCTTCAAAAGAAGTAACATAGTCTAATTTGTGCTGCTGTGTGGAGCTTCTACTAGAGACAGTGCCTTAACCTCTTCACTTGCATGGGTGTCTACACAACACACACCTTGTTTCATCAAACTCGGAATGTAGTAGCCTTGGCTTGGTGTCCTAGCATCATGACAATAAGCTTTTGTCAGTTATTTCCCCTGGTATCTGATTTCAGTACATCACTTGTGACCAAAAAAAAAAAAAAAAATCTTATAGGTAGCCCATTTTTCTTGCAGCAGAGAATAAGGAAGGCTCCTTTCCTCTCACAGTATTCCACAAGTTGATTTTTTGAGAAGTGTGTGCAGAAATAACTCTCAAAATTTTAATTTTGGAACATCACTAGCTTATACACTGTTGAATACAATCTACAATATTATGCCCTCCTCCTCATTGTTTGGTCAGCTATTCCCCATAAGTCCATAAATTCCATATTTATTTGTAATAAGCACAGACCAAGTACATCCTGCTAAACTGTTTTATAGATATGGACTCCCCAATGTCTTCTTGCTAATAAATACCACTAACATGCTTAAACTGACAATCTCTGTTAATGGAAAACTACTGTATTAGTTTGAAGTTTTTAATCTAATTAATCTTAGTAGAATGAAGCAGAATGTTACATTTTAGTTCATTAATTTTTTTGAAATAAGGCCTCCACCACACTGGTTCTTAATTCCTTCCCTTATCCATGGTAAGTCACGGAAAGGCCAGGAGGATCTGGTCACATCTTTGCTGTAACCCACTGTGTGAGAATTCTTGGAAACATACACTGGCCTGCTGGGAAGCTGTAATTCTTTTCATTTATACTTTTATCTGCCACCATGTGATTATTTTATTTTATTATTTGTGTGTGTGTGTGTGTGTGTGTGTGTGTGGTTTTGGGGATAAAACCCAGAGCATCACACATGCTAAGCAAGTGCCCTAGCACTGTCGCAGCCCAGGCCATATGGCTCTAGCCAGCTTCTGAAATGCCCTTATTTATAAAAAGTAGCATATTTAAAGTAAAGTAACATAAACGGCTACTTATTTTTTTTGCTTTACTGTTTTCTGTTTTGACCAAGGTTTTGTTTATTTGTGGCATTTTGCAAATAGCAGTTTAAATGACTCAAAGAGGAAGGCAAGTTAGGATTTGTGAGATAGAAAAGCTTTTATCCAGTTGAAAAGTGAAGCTATAACAGGCACCATGTTTAGGTGAGTGGTTACCTCTGTGGGAGAGAAAGTGGTAAGTGAAGTCATAGAGGCACTTTAATCCTAGAACATGTATTTCTGATGTTGAGTGGCAAGGTGCATGAGATTATGGTATTATTCCTTATACTTTTTTAGATGTCTGACATGTTCCATTTTAAAAGTTCAAAGGAAATACTAAAAATATTTTATGTAATTTGAGTGATAATTGCTGGTTTCCTATTATATTTTTAAATAAGCATGACCTATTTCATTGTAGGTTGTTATTAAGCATCAGGGAACATTCTGAGATCTACAAAGTAGGTAGTAGGCCTAAGGAAGAAAATATTGTCTCTGGCACACTATCCTCTGCCCTAAGTTGGACAAAACTGGGTGTAAAGGATTTACAGAAGGGCTTGGGTCTTCTGTCAATAGCATGGGTCTCTTTCTGGTGGGTCTGAAGTAAGTGGCCAGCAGAGACACAGTACACATGGACAAATTCCTTTCTTATTTGAGGGATTGCAGTCACTGTATTGAGCCCTTGGTCCTCAGGTAGCCGACTCTTTGTTTAGCAAAGGTAAGTCTGTTTGGTAAGCACTGGAGGAAGTGTAAAATAGGGCACTTTTTTTTTAACCTTGAAAAAAATTCCTGATATTCCTGAAAGAAAAGAGTCTTTTGAAGTGTTGACTCACTACCATCAAGAATAGGAGACTCATCTGGGAAATTCTAGACACAGTTCACTTCGTGTGCTTCAGATTTTTTCCATGTTACTCTCTCTGCTTTTACTATTCCCTTCTGAAATATAAACTTTTGCCAAGTTGGCCTACAGAGTTTGGAGTAATGTACCTCTATTTTGGGAAGAGGTGCAAAATGATGGTTCTTCTGTGTATATTTCTCTGTGATATCAAGGACCACTATGTGATGTAATTTATACAGTGTATGCAATGTTGGTCATTTTTGCATGTAAAAAACCCAGTTGTGAATACATGTGCCATGTTTTTGTGTGTCTTCAGCCCTTCTGTCCTGCAGCTGTCTGTCATGAGAAGGTGGTAAGTGTCCGAAAAGACCCCAGCGAATCTCTTGGCATGACCGTTGCAGGGGGAACCTCACCTAGGGACTGGGACTTGCCTATCTATGTCATCAGCATTGAGCCAGGAGGAATCATAAGCAGAGATGGAAGAATAAAAACAGGTAAAAAGAAACAGAATTATAGTACTGAAATGACAGAGTATTGAGAGGAATTAGCAGGTTGTTGCTTAGGTAACTGTTTCCAGAATTAACAGAATGCGAGCTAGAGTCAGAACATCTGTTACCCATTGACTGTAATTAGTTTGAGAACAGTTGATAGACCAAGTTCTCATCCTCTTAGTTCAAGTGGAATGATGTAAGCCAGCTTGCCTGGTAGTAAAGCTAGAACCTTCAGACTTCCCTAGAAATTAATAGGGAGCTCTTACATTTATGAGCAATTTGCATCTATGGCATAATTTGGTTCCACTCATTCTAACTAGTTATTTGCTGGATTGACCCAGTGATTAATTTATGAGCTGTTTCATTTTGTGGGTTGGCTAGGCAAAAAAGAAGTTGATAGATTTTGACTCAGTGGATGTGTTGGTTACTTTTCTCTAATTGCTGGGACAAAATACCCAGCATCCAAAGTTAAGGAAGGAAAGTTTATTTAGCTTACAGTTTTTGGAGGTTTCAGTTCATAATCAGCTGGCTGCAAGGCAGAGTGGCATGGCACAGGAGCAACACAAGGCAGCAGCCAGAGCAAAGAGGGGGGAGAACAGGCATCTTCTCCTCCCTTATATTGTATGCAGGTCACCCCCTCCCTCTGCCACTGCCTTCAGGGAAGGTGTAGCACTCCCACCACCTCTGTGCCCTCCTCTTGCACAGGCTGAGGATATTTACAAAGTAAGAACCCTCCCTTCCTGCTGAGTCCCTTAGTTAAATTTTTAAACTTCTCAAGTTGACACAATGTATCAATCATAAGAGTGGATATTAAGTAAAATACCAGGCTAGGTAATTTACCATTGGTGAAAAGTGTTCCACTTTTTAATCATGCATTTTCTGGGCTATTTTAAGTGAAGGAATGTGATGTCCAATTTAGCTCTAGAAATATGTATCCTTAATAGTATCAATATATATGAAGAGGTAGTTTAGCTAGATGAGCAATTATGTCTCTTAAAGATTATGGTTCAAGAGATAAAATACATATAGTTACCACTTTCTCAGTGTGTCTATTAATTATTATTAGACAAACACATTATTAGACAAACATAATACCAATTTAAACATATATAAACACACACATATAAATATTTATATTCTAAAGTATACTTTCCTAACCTGATGAACCACAGGGGAGTGGATGTAAGGGTTAAGGCCAGCCAACCAAAGGGTACTTCTTTCTTGAGTCAGCAAAAAGCCAAGGTTTTTCTTTTCATGCCTGTCCTTTTGATGATTTCAAAGGAGGCAGAAAAACAGGAGGGAAAATAAGAGGATAGAAATCAGGGTAGGGATGTGTGTATTTTAATTTCTCTTGCTTTTCCACAAGTACCTGGGTAAAGAATGCTGAAATACAACAAGAAGTGACTTAACAAGAGAATATGAGCTAGAAGACTGCAGCATATGATGTATGGAAACAGTTGTGCCCTTTGTAGGTGCTTAACTTTGTAGGTAGCTGTGCGTAGAATAGAAATGCAGTGAACAGCTGATTCTTTGCAGCAACCTGAAAGCACAGGTCCAGGCTCATTTCTCATAACATCTCTGGATTACTGCTAGACATCCATGTGGGTAGTTTTTTTGTTTTTGTTTTTTTTTTCTTTTTACTGGGAATCAAACTCATGACCTTGTGCTTGCCAGGCAGGTGCTGTGTCACTGAGCCATATCTCCAGCCCTGCATGGGTAGTTTTTTTCTTCAATCTTATCTGTATTTTTGGGTGCTTAATGCAAACTAGCTTCTGTGCAAGTGCTTTTGCCAAGTGCTCCCCCTTCGTGCTAAAATAAAAGAACAGCTTTTAAATAATGAACAAGGTTCTTTTGTCATCCTTATTTTTTAGGTGAGAGCCAAACACTGGTAGGTATGCTTTAGAAAACCCCAAAGAAGACTTAGGAGCAGCTAGGAACGCTCTTACTGTTCTCTGCCTGCTATGTGAGAAGTCAGCCTCGTGTTAGTGCCAGGGGCTAATAGTGTGCACTTTGCCCTCTCGACATCCCCACCTCCCAGTTGGTCCCTGCCCCTCTGAACTTCAAGTAGCAGTTCCTGTTCACACTCACTAAGGATGGCTTTGCTTCTCTGGCCATCAGGTGACATTTTGTTGAATGTGAATGGAGTTGAACTCACAGGGGTCAGCCGGAGTGAGGCAGTTGCCTTGTTGAAAAGCTCATCCTCCTCGGTGGTACTCAAAGCCTTGGAAGTTGAAGAACAAGTGCCCCAGGAAAACTGCAACAGCCCAGAAGCCCTAGACTCCATCTACAATATGACCCCACCTGGTGTCTGGTCCCCATCGTGGGTCACATGGCTGAAATTAACACAGTGAGTCCCAACCAACATGATGTCCCCATGGGGTGTGGGAGGAGATGACTATATTTCTTCAATCACTTCATGCTTGGGCTGATTCACGGTACTAGCATCCTAATGAGACTCAGTTTGTCTTCCTATTGGTAAATGAAAATGCATATAAAAAATCCCAGGGCAGGAATGACAATCTGGATGTGGAAATACTATTAGACATTCATAGTAAGGAGCTGTCGCGCACAGCTGTACTGGCTGCTTAGGAAGCAAGGAGCTCAGCTGAAAGACAGAAGGGGCAGAGATGCAGCACTCAGGAGCTGAGCTGCACTGCCCAGGAAAGTTTCACCTTTGCTCAGTCTGCTAGTGACAGTCTGGGGAGCTTGTAGGAATGTCACTGTGACTGTCCCTCTGCAGCTGTGGGTTGGCCATGGCTCTTCATTAAGCAGTACCCACAACACTTTGCCTTCACCCAAAGGTTAAGAATGTGTCTCAAATCATCTGTCATTAGTGTCTGCTCCTGGAAGGTTCTTTTGGAAGAAGCTGGGTTGTCATTTTAGTGAGACATAACTGGAACCTTGTGGTACAGTATTAAACTAAAATGACTTCAAGGAAGAATTTAGGGACAGTTCCTCTAAATGGAAATTATACAAATTAAATATTCAAAGGACAAATAAACTGGTGTTTGCTCACCTGCATCAGAGCATATACTACTGCCCTTTAGAAGATTACCTTACTTAAATATTGGAACCACCGAGGATGATACACCGACATAGGATTAAATGAGTAAAAGAAAGTTATTTGGATTTAGAACATTTTCTTGAATGTGGAGATACATTTCTTTTTTTTTAGTTTAAAATATCCCTGCCTCAAATATAAACTGACCTAGATTCCTTTTTTAAAGTTATTTTTAAAATAAGTACATTTTTTTAAAAAACCCTCCACTGAGGTGTTTAAACAAATCTTGATTTTAGATTTTTTTTTTATTATCAGTACTGGGGATCGAACTCATGACCACGCACTTGCAAGGCAGGTGCTTATGCTGCTGAGCTAAATCCCCAGCCCAGACTTTTAGATTTTTAGAACTGAGCCTGAGTGGAACAGCAGAGTATTATTTTAAATAAAATTTTAGTTTAGAGTTCTTCCTGAAACTAGTATCTTACGAAAAATACTTAAATATTTTTAAAAATTTCATTCAAAAGCTCTCCTGTCCTGTAATCAAAGTTCCTCATCATTCACTCATGCAAGGAGGGCAGTGTGGGATGCTTTCTACTCTAGATACATCCAAGGGGCTAGGCTCCTTCCTCTGCTTTTTGTTGCTGGCCCCTGGGTGCAGCAGTTCACTGCTCTTGCTAGAAGTACAGTCTGCACTGTGCTCATTTTTTTCTAAGGGAGAGGAGAAAGGAAATGTGATACAATGCCAGCATAGACAACACCAATTTCCAGAACCCTGGCAATTCTTTTCTTCCTTCATTCCCTTCTCTCCCTGTGTTAGTAAACACAGTACAAAACTCAGGGCTTATTGGAGCATAGACAATGGAAAGTAGGACTCCACCCACCTTTGTCCCCTCTGATCCACTCAACAGAGGTGTGCAGGGCTATCGTTTTCTTGCATACTTTTCCAAAGGGAGCCTGCGTCAAAGGCGGGCAAACATTTTCTGAAAAGGGCGGAGAGTTCAGGTTTTGAGGACCATATGGTCCATTTGCGGTTGCTCACTTCTGCTGTTGTAGCATAAGAGCAATCACAGACCATCTGTAAATGAATGAGTAGGACCGTGACTCTTCATTTTGATTACAATGGAGTTCGCATTTCTGTTTCAGGTTTCCTAGTTTCTTTTACAGTAGTAGAAGGTAGAATACAGTTTTCACTCAGCAATTTTGAAACTAGAATTATGTCTGCCCGAGTATTTCTTGTAAGCACTTATTACTCAGTCATGCTGTTATCTTAGGCTCTCAGGATAGTCTCAGGATGTGAGTCCTCAATCATAAATCTGCTTCAGTTCTCATGGGCTGGGGGATCAACCTGTGTTTCTAAATCCTGACTGCTGAAAACACCCGATACCGTGGTTTCTCCCTCACTGATGTAGTACCACTGGTTTAAATGTCTCTGTTCACTTGACATGAACGATGCCGTGAGGAATTTCACCCTATTTGTCATACCTCAGCCAAAGTAACTTTACCTAAAATGCTAGAGATTTAGACCAAAAATAGATCTAAAAAACACACACGCATGGAAATTTCAAGCTATGAATCTATACTTTCTCTTTTTATTTACCAGGTTTTGAGGAAACCTGTTTGTCCTAATGTGATTCAGCCAATTAACTAAGGTTTTCTAGCAATGAAGTAAATGATGTGTGAGGTGCAGCATAACACAAAGAAAGAATATACGCAAAGGGGACAGCATTTGCAAACTCTGCTGGAGCCTGTTCTAAACCAATGGGTGTCCAACAGAGGGAGTGGTAGAGGTTAAGTCAGATGTGCATTACAATACTGCACTTCTCAACAATAGACTGTAGGACATTGTCTCCCAGCTGTGCAAATTATCAGCTGCCTTTCAATAGAATGTGACTCGGGAAATAGAGTTTCTCCTCTACTATTTGTTGGCTTGCGGGATCCATGTTTCACATCTGGAAATCTTCCAAAACATGCCATCACCTAGATTAGTATGATAGAAATACTCATGAACTCATTTCTCCTCATGCCCAAGAAATTCACTGTTTACTTTCCTGAAAGTCTTAAAACATTATAATCAGGACAGTCTATATTGAATTGCAAGGAAGTTGATATTTATGCCAAAGTAATTTCACACTTTCACAATAAGAGAGGGACACTATCAGGCCTACTTATACTATGGGGTAATGACAGTGTTAATAGTAGTACAGCAGCTAATTCTTTTATAGTCATCATAGAGCTTTACTTATTCTTTACACTTTTTACTTAAAACTCACGTCGATTCTTTGACTTAGGTACTAATAGGATGCCAGCAGTAAAGATAGAAATACTAAAGTCACTTACCCAAAATTACATGACTAGTTAGTTAACAGGCAGAGCTGAAATTTGAACCAGAAAGTCTTCTTTGGAAGTGTTAAGATTTCATCCACTATTTGTAAGTTTAGAAAGCATCCCAAGATAATAAACCTATATTTAGTTTTAATGATTTGGTTTTTTTCTGTATCATAAAGCAAATTCTGGAGTTTAAGACAGATTTTGTCATTCACTGGGTGTTTCATATAGCCATCAGTATGTACAGCTTTTGTCATTCTTACCGCTTAGGCATCAAATTTCTTGATTTCTCATTTTCCCTGTCACCTTCCCTATAAGACTGTAAGTCATAGTCAATAAAAACCCAAATCAAGACAAATCATGTTAAGAGCAAGTATTCTGAAAGTGTTTAACATCTATCCCCAATGTACCCAAGGAGTGATCCAGAAAGTCAGTATTTAAATTTTAAAATTTTTATTATACAAAAAGAGAAATTGCCATTAGTTTCCCTGAAAATATACCTGTCCCATGGTTCTTGCCACTTTCTGGAGCAGTTTTGGAAGGACTGTTTCATGAGTGTCTTTAGCTGTGTTGCTGTGTGGCTGCCTTGGTGTTGCCAGTTTATTTCTTGGGACTCTCCTGGTGAAAATCAAATCATTGACATCCTTTAAATTCATGATCACCACCTCTGAGGCAGGTAAAATGATGACCAAGTATAGTGAGGTCATTTCTCTCATTCTCTGCACCTGTGTCCCACATAGTCTGTGCAATTTAAATCTCCAATAAATATCCATACCTACCGTCTTCTTGCCATCAAATAAATTCATGTTGTACTCCACAAACTAAAATCCTTTGGATTACACATCACCTTCTTCATCTGATTCCATACCCAGGCTTTCTCTTTCCCTCCCAGAACCATGAAAGAGGAACCGTTGTAATAGTGACATTCTAATTTTTTTCTTATCTACCTTTTCAGAAGTCATCTCCTTCCCTTCTGTGATCTTCATCTCCCTGTTTTATTTTCTCGCCAATGCAGTATGTTCAAGTTCCTCCCATGCTGAACAATTCTAAGCTTCTGTTAACCCTCTAGCTTTATCTTACTTCTAGCCAGCAACTTCTAGATAAGTGACTTGGCATATCCACTTTATTTTATTCACTCAATAAATCTAACTTCTCACTCTTCTTTACTCTTGCCACAAAATTGTACTCATCAGTATCACCAAAGACCTAATGATGGATTCAGACAATGGGCATATTATGGCCCTCTTGTTTTTTGTAGTATTTCCCATCATCATGGTCCTATCTTTACTCTAATTACTCCACCCAAATGTCATTTCTAAGCATTCCACTCTGATCACCATCTCCCATATTTCCAGATCATTTACTCAGTGCCCCATTGCAAGAGATTTCCGATCCCATCTGGACTGGGTGCCAACTGTTGTCTAGGTGACTAAGAAAGAATTCTAAAGAGAACATATTTAGACCATGAACTGAATAGCAGATGGCTAGCTATATGAAGTGTGGCAGAGTGTAACGGGCAGGGAAATTAGTTAACACAAAAGTCTTATGGTAGAAACAAACTTGGCAAAATTCAGGAACAGCAAAAAGAATAGTTTGTCTAGACCCTGTGAATAAGGGAAGAGAGGCCAGACAAGCAGATAGGGACCAGGAGAGGTAGGAGGAAAAGGAAATGGAGGAAGTGGATACTGACTAGGGACTCAAAGATGTGCCAGGAATAGCCACACCATAACCCTGTAGTAGCACCTATTTTCATGGTTGTTAATTTGAGTTTATTTATTTTTTTAATTTAAGAGAAAAAAAAGACACATTAATGAAAAACAAAAAGCAAAAGAGACAAATAACAACAACAAACCCAATACAATAACAGTATATATAGGTCGAAAAAACATGATGATAGGAATTTGACAATGGTTGTATAGTATATTGCATATTGTTACCTTCAAAAGGGTTGCTTAAATTAATAGACATATAAAATTATCATATGAACATTAACTGTTCTTTTCTAATAACTAATACAATTAGTAGTATAGTCATTTTAGCTATTTTATCTATCTATCTATCTATATATATAGAAAGATACATACACACACACAAACTTATGTCTTTTTCCTTTTCCCTTCCTTCTCCTATAATTTGGATTTTGGAATGTTTCCCATGCACCTACTAGGATATCTAGTTGTATTTTATTTTATAAAGTAATAATTTCTAGTTTGTTCATCTGGTGAAATTACTGAAGAATAACAAGCATATTCTTGGGCACTAGCTAAGTCATTTGAAACTATTAAAACTCAATTCTCACCTGAAATTGATGTAATAGAAACACATGCAAGGAAATGTCAAATATTTTAGTAATACAAAATATAAGATGTAGATGCTCTGGCTTTAAATGCATTTTGTAAACCACAGTACAGGAAAATCAACAGAGTCTTTTCCTGGTTTTAAGTCACTACTTCCTTGCTATGACTTAGGTTCACAGGATACCCTACCTCCTGATTTGCATAAGAGAGAATCAAGGTTGCATAATCTACATGACCTAGAATATAGTAGATGACAAGGGAACATGGAAAGCAGGAAATAAAGGTAGACCCACTAAGAAGATGGTGTTTCTTAAAGATATGTTAGCAAGATAGCTGGGAACTGAAACTAGGGCTTCATACATACTAAGAACGTGTTCTGAGCTACATCTCCAGGCCCCAAAATATTTTAATATGTGTTTGATTATAGATTGGTATAAAATACTTGTGTACAATTTTAGGAATAAAAAGCTGTAAGTCAATGCAATGAGAAAATTATTAGAAGAGAACTTAGGATGTCAAATCTGGGCCTGTTTTCAATTACCTGTAGCACAAGTTACTTCCTTTTTGCTGCTGTCTTCTTATGAGAAGTCCTTTTTAGTTCCAGGCTCTCTGCCTAGAATACTCTGCCATGCTTCACACAGCTGGCTACTTCTTACTAGTCAGCTCATGGACTAAATGTCCTCACTTTAGAGGTCTTTCAGAATTACATGACAGAAGTAGGCATGCAGTCCAGATGGAATAAAAAACCTGTTAGGATAGGGCACTAAGTAAATGATCTGGAAAGACAGGCGGGGAGCAGAGTGGAATACTTGAAAAGGAGATTTGGGAGTAGTCAGTATTGGTAATGATACAGATAAGGACTGTGAGGATGGGAAAATAGTACAACAAAATTTACCCAGAAGGGAATTTTAATTGTATCCACTTGCTTAGGAAGAAGCTTAAAGCTTTAAAAAAAAAAAAAAAAAAAAAAAAAAAAAAAAACCTTTTTTTTTAAAAAAAAGTGTAATATTTCTCTCGTTATATACCTTCAATAATTGTCTAGCGCAATGGATAATAGACTAGTGCTGATCTACAAGCTGTATATTATTGGTCTGAATAAAGTACAGAAATTGAGACTGAAAATTCTGTAACAATTTAACACAGGTGCATTATTCAGATATCTAATGGTAAAAGAATCTTGCTAAACAGGTTATGTAGAACTTTCTTGCGGAGTTTTATGTTGTTCAAACTGCCTACTAGTTACGCTCAGTAGGATGGTACCTTCCCATGTCTGTTATTTCTATGATTAATTTTTCAGCTGTGACCAGAGTATGTATAAAAATTTGACTCTTTAAAACTAATTTTTCCAATCATTAAAAATTTTAATCAACTCTCCTATGTACTTTAATGTTATCAGCAAATTAGTAAAGTAAATCATGTTTTAAAAATGAAGGTAAAAAGTTAATACTTTTTTTCTCTTTTTTTTGGTACCGGGAATCAAACTCATGACCTCACGCTTGCCAGGCAGGCACTTACACCACTGTGCTAAATCCCCGGCCCTAAAGTTAATACTTTTTTAACTCATCTATGGAGATTTAATTTTGTAACTGAAATTGATGATGTGATAAAAATCCTTTATTTGAAAGAAATGTTGGCAGCTGGGTGTGGTATTGCACACCTGTAATCCCAGCACTCAGGAAGCTGAGGCAGGAGGATCATTGTAAGTTCAAGACCAGCCTGGGCTACAAGATGAGCTCAAGGCAGCCTGAACTGCATAGTGAGACCCTGTCTCAAAAAAACAAAACACAAAAAAAACACAGAGGTGTTGGCTCATGAAGCTATGTAATAAGTGCCACTTATATACAAATACATTTAAAAAGGTAATTTTTTGAAAGAGCATTACATCAAAGAATCACTAGGAGCAAACGGCAGTATGTCAGGTACAAACAGCATTTTGTAGACTTCTTTAATGAGGTGTTGTTTTGAGTTGCCAAACTTAAAAATCTATATATACATTGCTCAGAATTTATGAAGACTAACACTTACGTGGAAACAATTACTACAAATACAGAAAATCATCTTAGATAAGGTCAGCAACATATTTTTCATTATAAATTGATCAAAGGTAGTTAATATAATGCTGGAAAATTCTTTAATATGTAATACACACGTGCTTGTGATAACAGAATTCTTTTTTGTAAGTTTTTTGGCAACAAACAACTATGGTAGTTTGGAACCATGAAAAACTATGAAAATTTACACTGTCAACAAAAAGAATGTTTATGCTTGAGGTAAGAGTATGTTTTGCTGGTACAGTTACAGTGACTGGAAAAGTAATTACCTACATTAAAGCATGTGTACCAGAATTCATGTAGCCCTCCCTACACAGTGCTTCCTGTGAGAAAATCTGCCATGAGAAACAATGTCAACTGAACTAAACAATGCACTGAGGGACACAGTAAAAGCTGTAAAGACTAATGCATTAGGTTATAGCTTATACTCTTTACTATGTGATAAGGAAACTAATAGTAAAGAACTTCACTGCATCCTGAGTAAGAGGGTTAATAAAAGATACATTTTGTCAAAAACATTTGGACCATGGATCAAACCTTTATTTTTTTCTGTAAGACAGGGGATTACTTTAGCTCTAACTTTTGAAATTATAAACTATATTAACCAAAATTGCTAATCTGCTAGATTATCTTTAGTGATTTTTCTAGTTAGTACCTGCTGCACAGAAAAAACACATTTCTCAGTGGCCAGTAAGATCAAAGGGCAAAACGAAAGAGGCCTGGAAGAATAAATTCCATAAATTTATGTTTTGTTTTTTCCGGTACCGGGGATCGAACTCATGGCCTCGTGCTTGCCCAGCAGGCACTTAAGCCACTGAGCTAAATCCCCGGCCCATAAATTTATGTTTATGACGTAATTTAACAATGATCAGTGAAGTAGGTGGTAAGTCTGATATTGCACATCTGCAGAAAACTACCACCAACATTTTACATTTGTTAAGAATGATTCAGAGAAGAAAACTGACAAAGGAAATTCATGATTCCATAATCATATCATTGATAGATAATTTATATTTGACCATAACTTTTTAAGATAAATCACTGTAACTGGCTAGAACTGACAAAAAAAAAATAAACTTTTAAGACCCTGGTTTGTTTTTTTTTATCGGTACCGGGGATCAAACTCACAATTGCGTGCTTGCAAGGCAGGCGCTTATGCCATTGAGCTAAATCCCTAGCCCCAATGAACTTTTAAGTTAAATTATCTTTCATTCATGCTTAAAATCCTGAGCTTACTGGCATTGCTTTAAAAATCTTTTTTTGTTTTCAAGAACATCTTTGGCAAGGCTAGTTTTTCTATTAGAATAGTGGAAAAAGTTATCCACTGCAAGTAGAACCATGATTAAGACTAAGTAGGCAACCTCAATTATATTAAAATCCTTAACACACTAATTATTCCAAGCGTGCATACACACATGTAGTATAGATACCCAGTATTTCTCAACTTTCAGAAAGTAACAGAGTTGAGTCTAATGGTGATTATCCGTAAGAATCACCTATAAACACTTTAAATGAACATAGTTTTTTGTAATTCTTTTTTGTGCTTGATCTACTGAAATAACAGTTTTTGTATTTGTTGGATATAATAAAAACATGAGTCATTCATTTATTAGTAGTACTGATCTGCAATTAGCTAGAAATAAAAGGTGATCTTGCCCAAAGGCTGAGAAGCACCATATCCTAAATGAAACAGGCAAATGCAAGTATATCTTAGCAGGGAACTGGCTGTGTATTACACACCAGAAATTATTGTCAGAGCTACTGGTTACATGTAAGTGAGGGCCTTTCTGGACAGGATTTTAAATGATAAGGTGCCATGTACAGATTGCATTTTCTGCACTTAGGACAAGCTCTAAACACCAACTGCCGTTCCAAACTCTGCTGCTCTAACATGTAAAGAGTTTTAAAGTTCATCCTAGAAAGAAATACAATATTCATCTCAAAACTATCTTTAGATGGATTTAACTTATTTTCCAATGTGAAATGGTATTTTTAAGAGGCTGTGCCTCAGTCTTCTTAGTATTCCCCAGGCCAAGCAGTGCTCTATTGGATTTTTGAATGCATTGGTATACTGTATAAGGGGATACAAGGAAATTTTAGGAAACCCTTAGTTTCTTGCACACATCAAGACTTCCCCACACTCAACTTATTCAGTGGAGTCTGATTTTTGAGGTAACTGTAGTTCTGTCAATGACAAAAGGGGCCGAAGCCTGCTATTCCTTAGGCCTCAACCAGAGTTTAGAATAGGCAAACTGCTCATATTTTCATTCAGAGCATAAAGTCACCTTATTTCAAAGGTCACTGATCATTTCCCAGTGAAAAGTAAACATAACTGAACTTAAAAATATTTACCATATGTTCACTGGAAGAAGGACAGCCTCTTTAATAAATGGTGTTGGAAAAATTGGCTCTCCACATGCCAAAGACTGAAACTAGACCCATGTGTATCACCATGCACTAAAGTCAAAATGGGTGAAAGATCTAAATATTAAAACAGAAACACTAAATCTACTGGAAGACAAGGTAGGCAGAAATCTTGGAGACATACGGGTAGGCAAAGATTTATGAACAAAACACAAACCTTACAGGAAGTACTTCAAATAATCAACAACTAGGATCTCATCTCATTAAAAATATACCCATAGTCATAACTAACCAAGGCTTCGAGAGTTTAACATATTGCATTCTTGATGGTACAATAAAGGTAAAAACATAGCACAACTAAAGGAAAACACTCTTAATAAATTAAAACTAGTAACACTCGTACCTGCTTATACGGAAGCTGTAGGAAGGCAGGGGTATGTTTTGTTCACTGATAGATCCCAAGTGCCTCGGACACAGTACACATTCAAACATCTAAAAGATGACCCAAGTAAATACGTTCTAACATGAAGAACACAGGAAAATAGACACATTTATGATTAAGTTGAAATCTTTTTTACTAGAACATGCAAGTTTTAAATGGTTTATAAACCTTGTCTACATGAAATAAAACATTCACTAAAGTGTCAAGTTCCAAAAAGATAATTAAAAGCACCACAGTCAATGTTCAAAAGAATGGAAAAAACACTGCAGTTTCAATTCAAGTATGTTGTATGCACCCATTTATGTATTTTAAAGAATCACAATTGGGAAGAGTTTAGACTTGATCATGACTTTGGATAAGAGTATCTAATTACTTCCTTTCTCCAAAAAAATCAGGCTCACAACTTCCAAGGTGGAGATTTAATGTTTGATCAACACTCAATTGCCTACTTTGCACTAAGCAGTAAAGTGAACTGTTATGTAGAATGTGATATCCAAGAGACCATAGTGTCCACTTGAAGAATATGCTACTGAAATCAAGGTTTATTGTGAGGTATAGCAGGCAAATATTTGAAAGTGAAAAAATACAGCATTTTCACTTGATGAAATTCATTCACATTTTTTGCTACCATTTCAGTGAAATAAAACAATCAGCTTGTTTTACTTCAAATGACAGTGACATTTTGAAAAGTCATGTTTCATTGATGAACATCAGTAGCAAATGTAATAATTAACTTTATCAATTAACATTTCACGAGACATTTTATTGGTTGTCAAAAAAAGTTATTATTTTAAGGTACAGTTTATAAACAGAACATCCTATCTTGATTTTCACCAATGTGAAAATGTGAATTTATCAGACGAGTTCCTGGACTACAGATAAATATACAGTAGATAAGGGGATCTTAAGAGAAAAATCCAGCTCCCGATACACCTCCATCTCTTTTAATAGCTGCAAAAGTCTGCACTTGGCCTGCCACCTATGTGAACACCAATCCAAAGGCCACTGAATAGTAAAGGAATTTCTTGAATTTCATTTTCTATTTTAGTTGAGGATTCTACTTATTTATTTCCTTCTCACACTCCTTTTGTAACACCCAATTCAGTTTATGCCATGTTGTTTTTCCTCCCATGTGTTCTTCTGACAAATGTCCCTCAATTCCCATTTACTTTGTGACTGCATCTTGTCTAAGCTTATGTTAGTATAAACTAATACTTTCAAAGCTCAAAAATCCTACCTCATTAATTAGCTTAGGCTTAAATTTTCTTCAGAGATTAATCACTTAGTCAAAGGCTTCTTACTTGCATTAAAATTATATCCATAAATAAAAATATGGTATCTATAAGAACACTTTGGTATATCAATAAGCTCAGCATACCTAACTTTATTGTTATTACAAATTCAAAGATTAGGTCATTTTAAAGTCCAAAAGATGATTATTTTCTTAATAAACATACAACCAAATGTAACAGGTAATGCCATTTTTAAGAGTGCTCAGATATGGGAAACAGAGGATTAATGACAAGCTGGCTAACAGCGTAAAACTTACTAGGCTATGACACAATTTTAAATGGGTCCTACTCAGTGCTACTTGGCTTCAAGAAAATCACCAATAAAAGGAATGAGAGATGAAGTCACAATAATGAACTAATAGTTAACTGTGCATATATACTGATTACATTTTATTTCAGGTACTTATATAACCGTAAAGATGTTGTATTACGAAGAAACATAGCTGGAAGTCTAGGCTTCCGCATTGTAGGAGGTTATGAAGAAAACAATGGGAACAAACCTTTTTTTATCAAATCCATTGTTGAAGGAACACCAGCATACAAAGATGGAAGAATCAGGTAATAAGGATTTCTTAACACAAAACCTATGTTCCAAAAGCTTGGCCCCACTTGAAATAAGGCATATAGTCACTTTCAGGGTGGGGGTGTAGAAATTAAAACTGTGTAGCATTTTATCTTCTAAGAAATACAAACTTACACATCCTCTTGGCCCTGTACTGCAGCTTCCAACACTTTAGTATCCTAGTGAATTTAAAGAATTTGAGGAAAGGGAAAGTCCTTAGTTAGAAATAATGTAATTAAAATGGACAGTTGCAGCAAAAAAAGGCACCAAAATTAGCTTACATTAGGTATGGATGAAGACAGTAATGACATATCTTGACTTTTTTTTTAGATGTGGTGACATTCTTCTTGCTGTCAATGGGAGAAGCACGTCAGGCATGATGCATGCTTTCTTGACAAGGATGCTCAAAGAACTTAAAGGAAGAATTACTCTCACTATAGTTTCTTGGCCTGGCACTTTTTTATAAAATCATCGATGGGTCTCAGAAAAACGGAAAAATCACAAATCAGCTCAAGTGAAACAATCATATTGTCAATTTTTATAAAGGCTATTTTAAAATGTCAAGAAAAGTATGAGCTAATGAAGACCAGTTACACCTTAGACTATTCGCAAAAAATAAAAACTACCAATGTTTTTTATTCAGTATTGGAAGATTTCTCATTACTCCATAACTTTTAAGTTTAAATTTTATATTCAATAAAAAGCCACTGAACAGCTAAAAGTGGTTTCTATGCCCCAATCAAATCATCGATTTAAATTTTAGATCTGGTATAATGTGAGTTCTGCAGAATCCACTGCAAGAATTTTAAATGTAAGGTATGGGGACATAAAAACTGTACTGCTGAGAAATGCTCATCAATTGAAAAATAAATAGTTTTCAAAAATTACGTTTTTTTGGGGGGGGGTACCAGGGATCGAACTCACGACCGTGCGCGTACAAGGCAGGCACTTATATGCCATTGAGCTAAATCCCCAGCCCAAATTACGTCTTTTTTGAACGTGATTTTAACTAGTTCTCATCACCATTTAAAGACCCTAGTAATTCATTCTTTCAAACAGCAAGTTATCTCTTACCACCACTGACATATAATACCTCCAAGGGTTATCCCTAAAAATAGTTATAACCTTGTATTTTCTCAGTTTTAATAAGAATCACTAATCCAAAGCTCTTGTCACGAAGTTTATTTTTATTCACAATATAGTTAATAACTGTGTAAAAACTCCACATCAGTAAGCCTTGGAAAACACATCAAGAAAGGTCAAATGAGCTTGACCCTGGCCCTGCTATATACGGTCATGAGGCAGTTGAAGTTTGTGTCATAGTGATATCTGTCTGCAATTACATATAGGGCACTACAGAGGCCACCCAAATGCCTTACAGATTCTACTGTTTTGATATAAAAGTGTCCCATTTAGTTTTACCATGGACCCAAATGTAGAACACTGAAAATTGCTATCAAATATTACAGTATCAAAAATGTGTACAGTTCTTTAATACGTTAAGAATGCAATAGCAATAGTAAGAAAGACTAGTTTCAATCTCATAGCTTGAGAGGGCGCTTGTGATGCCTTTTGCAGTACAACTTTTTTTTCTGAGACTGGTGTTTAACAAAAATAAACTGGCCAAGTGGTCCTTGACCTTCATCAGATACAGTGTATGTACACAGCTTAACATAGCTCTCTTAGTCCCCTGCTAAGTGACCCATTCATGTTACTTTCTTGGACGTAAAGTCAATGCCGTCTTTTTATTTTTAAAATATTAAAAAACAAAGATTTTTAACTTAACATGAAAAATTCACTTTTATTTTGGAAAAAAAGTTAACTTTTCATACTGATAGAACAAGATCAAAGGTAAATTTCTTAAACATTATCCAGAAAAATAATGAGATTTATAGTATCTATTTCTGGTACTAATATACACAGCAGGCAAACTGCCTATTCTGCAGGTGCAGCTTCAGTGTTTTCCTGTTCAGGGGCGGGCTCACTGCCAGCTTCTTTTCCTTCTTTGCTTCTTTTAGATTTTTTGTGCTTGTGCCTCCTGTGACTGTCTCCTTCTTCACTTTCATGGCGACGCCTACTATTACTGAGGACAGAAAAAGGTGTGTTCTGTTTCAAAATGTTTAAATATACAATTAATGATCAAAAATCCCCTCTATGTGATTTCTCAATGTAACACTGTGTTGAAGATAATCTAACGCATTCTTCTTTCTCATGAACACATTTTAGAAGTAATCAGCTTTCTAAGACTTTTATGCAGAGATTAAATTAATATAGGATCAACCCTACCAGTATTATCCCAGATTACCAGAGCCCATTTACTTTAAAACAAAAATTGAACTACTTAATCAGAACAGGAAATTCTATTTTATGGGGTTGCTTTCCCACAAGCAGTAAGCATTAAAAGTTAATGGCTTTTTCTTCAAGAGAGAGGAGGCACCTAGATAAGTTTCTTTAAACCAAACATTGCTTTGTTTAATATTTACTATTAAGGATTTGCTCATATATACTAAAATCCTCTCTCTCCCAATGAGATAGTGTAATAAGCCAAAATCTCTCTCATTATTTTTATTCCATGCTAATTTTGGTTTTGGGATAATCTTGTTACACTTAAAAACTCATTGTTGAAGCTCATGAGGAACCAACTATTAACAGATTATTTTGAATCTTCCAATTGGAAACATATGTTCTATTGGCTGTTTGAAAATGTTTGCTTTTACTTCCTGAAGTCAAATCAGTTTCTGGCTTCAAAATGAATCACTATTTTATTAAAGTACAAACCTGCGAGATGACTTATGTCTGGTTTCTTCTTTCTCCCTGTGTCGTCTTTCTCTATGTCGTTCTTCCTTTTCTCGACTTGCTCTGTGACGCTCATAGCCTCTTTCTGCATATTCCCTGTATCTGTATCGCTCTTCATCACTGCAATGGAAATGGAATACATTTTCTTGACACCTAGACTATTAAATGACTGAAAACTGTAAAGGAAGAGATCTTACGTCCAACAGAAGCCTGCATGTTAGCATCTAGTGGATAGCTAGGTCTGCCTGTTAGTATAAAAGTTACACTGAGTCACAAATTAGTGTCAGATCTAAGAGAATATAAAATATAACTACACTTCATGCTGTATCTCTTCTGTGCTTTCCATAGTTATGGCAAAGAGATTTCATATAACAATGCCTTATTTCGTCATACAATGGGACCTGTATCTGATTATAATCAGCAATCTCATTTGCTTTTGCTCCTTTTAAATATTAAAAGCATACTTGTGTATCTCAAATTTCTAACAAAAATTCTTATTTGTAAAGTCTTAGACACAAAATGAAGATTTTAAAAATATATGGCTCACAATGGCTACAAGGGAGAAAGCAGATAAAGATTCTTAATTATTTGGCTTACCAATTACAGAAAGAGTACATCATTTAATGCAGAGGTGTAAACATAAAATACAGAGTTATCAAACCAACTTCTGTAATAGACTCCACAACAGAATGCACAAAGACTGGACATACCTGCATTCTGACATTCTGAATCATTCTGTATCTGTTTCTGTGACTATGAAGTAGGAGGTATAACACATGGCTAAAAATCTCAAATGCATGAAAAATTCATCAATATAAGCTGCAGTTTCTTTTATGTGTGCTTAGCATAGACACTAACACTTTGCACAACCGAATTTATCAGCATTCTCATTTAGAATAAATACACATCTTTTAGAATGCTGTGTGCTGAAGAGCTCTGATTTCTAGAAATGTGTTTAATGTAAATTATTCATAATTTACATGAAGCATCAAAATGTTTTAAAAAGTCTTTGTGGGAGTACCAGCTCAGGTGAATATAAGCCACAGAAAAGAAGAAGTCAACTTGTGTTCTCTTACCTAAGGAATGATTCAGTAATGCTATGTTTAATGCTAAATCATACAGCTGTCCAAATTACCAATTCTACACTAAGTTTTTAAATGTTTTATAAAAACAGAAAACGTATTAACATATATAAATTTATATATACACACGTGTATATCCACATCTTTTTTCCTCACTATAAACATGGACTTTGTATTTGGAAGCTGGAAGCATGTTATCTAAGACAATGTGCCATGGCAAGCACCCAGAGCAACAGGTAAAATACGGACAGAGTATCCCCCGATCACATTCTGATTTTGCCACTTATTACATGAGTGATCCAGCCTACTTATTTAAGCTCTCTAAGCTGTAGTTTTATCATCTGTGAAACTGATGATATATTTTTCTGTAGAATTGATAATAATATAAAAGTGCTTGGTACAGAGTAGGTGCTCAAAATACTGACAGTAAAAAAAAAACTGACAGTCATTAATAAATGTAATGCTTAACTTTTCAGAAACAATACAGCATTACAATTAACTCTTGAAAACTGATGCTCTTTTAGTAATGATTCCAACTAGATTTACATAAAAAATAATTAAAGGCAAATTAGCTCATAATTTTTCACTTTTAACCCTTGTCACTCTTACCATAAAAAAGACTCTTACTAGCTTTGAGGCCTTCAGACTCTAAAGTTAGCCAGTGATGACAGATGGTGAAAGAACCAGTCCTGCACACAAAATACAAAGACTTTCTCCCATCCAGCCCTTTTCTGATAAGTGGCTATAGCACAAAGGTTTCTGTGGGCCTGGAAATCATTAGTACTCATTTCAAACTTTCTAGAAGGATCAGCCTTCTTTCAGGCCCACAATTATGCTCCCTAAAAAACAGATGTTAAACTTGGTCTATAATTTTCAAAACAATGACCCTGTAATTTGTAATCCAACACATACAACATACCATATTGCTTTTTAGACATTTCTGTCAGTCTTTAGAAATGAACAGACTTTACTTCCACTTCACTTAGATTTTTCCAGAGTATAACTTTTCCCCCCCCATGATAATTCAGAATACACAGAATTCTTTTTTTTTCCCCCCTTCTGGCTTTAAACTTTTAAATTTAGGTAAACATTGGTTCCTAATGTTCTACAGCTCAGCAATCTGTAAAATACAATTTAACCATTTACACTTTCAAGTTTCAATAAAAATTCAGTAACACCTGTGAACATATATAAATAGAAGAATCAAAGAATTTAGCCTCAACTTAAAATTACTGTGCATTATGGAAATAAGACTTAAGAGCACTATCAAAGCAATTTATTTCAGTTGTCTTTCCTGTTGTTTTGCTGTTTGTTCCTTATAAACATACATGCCAAAGATAATAGTGCTATCTCAAATATATCCATTTTAAAGACATTAGAAATAATTCAACTTTCTGAAAAGAAACTCTATTGAATTTAACATAATCATGTACTTATGCAACTGAAGTCAACAGCACATGTCCCATTATGCAAAAAAAAAAAAAAAAAAAAAAAAAAAGCAGCATATGCTTAGGCATTCTAACACACACACACACACACACACACACACACACACACACACACCACTTACTTGGTCAATAACATTTTAGTAGGATCTAATATGTATAAGGCATGCAACAAAGGGAGGAAAATGGTTAATTAGGCAACAAAGGGAGGAAAATGGTTAATAAATCCTTTGCTATTTCTTTTTACATCTAGTAAGAAAGTTCTAGTCAGCTTAAAAATACCATAAGGTTTAATGAATAAATGTGTTATGACAGTGTATGAATATTTCTGTATCTGGTTTAGAACAGGGACTAAGAATGTCAATTACTAACTGGGGTTTTAACCAAAAAAACCCCAACTGCATAGAAAAGAAAAATCACAATGAAAAGTTACGGATACTTTTTAACTACCTACCTTTAAGATTATGCAGGTTTTTAAGTAATATCTCAACCATATTTCAGACCATATTTTATATTACAAAGTAATAATAACTCTATTACCAGTAACTCTATTACTGTATTACTTAATTTCTCTATGCATTTCTTTATCTGATGGGTCAAGATTTAGCCTAACTAATCTCTCAGGACTTTCTGGGTCAAGAATCTATATCACATAACCACATCTAATAAGAACAAATGTTACCTCAATCAGGCAACAATGCAGGGTTGATGTATCATCTAACCAGCAAAATTAATAAACAAGAAATATAATGTAGAGGGTGTGGAGACATACACCTGCCATCCCAGCACTCACAAGGCTAAGCTCGGCTATACTGTGAGTTCAAGTTCAGTCTGAACTACATAGCAATACTGTCTCAAAAAACAAAACAAAACAAAACAAAACAAAACCTCAAAGTGGCTTAAAATCTCTCATTTATTTTACTTATAAAAAGAAATGATATAAAAAAAAGTTGTATGCAACTTACTTCATTCCACACTGTGGTATCTGGACTGGCATGTAAATAAGATGATTAAATGTAATGCTCTGAGTGTGATAAGGGTTGATTTTCATTCATTTCAAAATCTATCTAGATGACAGTTTTAACAATTTTCAAAATCAGTTCTGCTATACTGCACTGTAAGTCATTTATTCATTTATGCATTCACTAAGTGCCAGGTATTACACAAATTGCGAAGAATAGAAAAAGAAAACTAGTAGCAAAGCTTTTTTTTTTTTTAAAGAAGCATAATAAAGAGATGCTCATAAAGGAAATAGTTTTGCCTTTAAGGTTCACTGCAACTCATGTATGATTAACGATATAAAACGGATGACAGCTTGTGAGGCTGAGAAACAACACAAGGTACAGCTAGAAATACAGTGTACTGGCTTAGGAAAGAACTGGTATTAGAAAATAAAAGCATAAGGGATGAGGATGTAACTCAGCCATAAGAGTCTGAATGTAAAATAACTTCTGTATAATCAGAATTTTGATACTTAGTACATCAGTGAAGGATACTAATATCCCATTCAGTATATGAATTCTTTCCAGTGGAAAAGCTTTAGAGGATCAATTTCTGTATTTATTCTCCTAAAGATTTATATACCTGCAGGTAAAACATCACACTACTTCTCCAATTAATCTCTCCTCTCATAGTAATATCCTCATTCTTTCTATAAAAGGATTCTCCTGTGATACATTTTTTCAGGGTATAGAAACCACCATGACTTAAAAGGATTGAATTTAAAATATTAGTCTCAGTAAGATGGATTTGATGAACGATAAAGCTTCCCTATGTCTTATCTTACACATCTTTCTGCTGAGGACCAAGTAAGGAGCACAAAATGGCAGTATTCTGGCTTACATCCTAAGCTGTTCTAAATTCAAATATATTGTAGAATAGTGAAGCAGAAGTGATAACAATTTCCTCTGAACTAGTTTTAAAAGAAACCCGAAGGTCTCATGAAAGCAAAGCAAAACAGTGTTAGGAAGTCAGCACCATATTTGCAGCTCTGTGACAATTCTCCTTAGGTTAGGGATAAAGTCAGACTTTAGATAGAAAGAAACAATGTGTGTCTTGGTTGTCTGGCTTGATAATGAGAAAGCCGTTCATCAATTAAGGTACACAGTACCTATTTCCCATATGGAATGAAGGAAATTTGCAGTTCTAAGGTCTGCACGGAAAATCTTTCATACATATAAAGTTGTTTCTAAGCTTTAAAAATATATTTTAGAAAAGTATGCACTGAAATTACAAGTATTTTGCTTTTCTCAGCCCTTTCTAGTCACATGTTGAACAAGTTAAATTGTCACTAAATGCAACAGTAGCAAGTATAATTTAACAGTCTTTTCATGTCCAGGTAAAGCACTAGTGGTATTCTTCCAAGAAACTAAGAAAACTGAAGACTTTAAAATTATCAAATGAATGGGGTTGAATTATATCTCCTAGAACAACATTGCAAGTCCTAACTCCTTGCACATACAGTCAAGTTAAGATGAAGTCACACTGGATTTGGATAGGCCTAATTTATGTGAATTAGGTTTCTCAGTGTCCACAGACATACATAAATACACACATGCATGCTTTTTTAAAAAGAAACTAATTAGGGCCAGGGATGTAGCTCAGCAGTGCAACACCTGCCAGGCAGCACCTATCTGAATTCAATTCCTGGTCTCAAAAAAGAAAATAGACAAAAGGAAAAGAAAAAGAAAAAGAAAAAGAAAGAAAAGAAAAGGAAATTAAACAATGGCAATCTCTATTTTTCTATAACAATACATGTTATAGAATCTATGGCTACGTATATTAATTAGGGATTAGAATAAACTATTACAATAAAACATGCAGTTTTATTACTTTTTTTTAAATTTCAGAATACTTTTCAACAAGAAATAAATGATAACCAAAATCAGATGAACTTTTGAAAAAAATTTAAGATATTTCTGGCCATGGAACAAAATTTTTAAACATCTTAATACATAAATATATGTTGCAGGAAAAACGGATAGGATGATCAATTTAAAATTTTTTCAAATTAAAAAAGATTTACATTTACGCAGTGCTGGGGATCAATCCCAGGTCTTGTGCAAACTAGACAAGTATTCTACTACTAACCCTCTCTACTCCCTAGGATTTTCTTATACTACTGTGAAATTCTTTGGATGAAGTGGCACAGAAAAATTTAAGCACAAAAAGAAATGAAAACTTTCCAGCTGTTAAAGACAGCCTATTAGTACTTTTTAACAAAATGGATGATGTTTTGTTAAGTCAAAATGTCTCCAACCTATTAGGCATATTTAAAAATGATAATCTCATTTATAAACATGCATATTTATAATACACTGCAAATTATATTGTCAACTATTGAAGCGTAATGCAAAAAGAAATTTATATGCCAAGATAAAAATTTATGAGGGACTATAAAATTCTTTTAAGGGTTAAGTGAATAAACAAATTTGAAAACTGTTTCACTGATGATGGAAAGTCTCTAATAGTGAAACAAAAACTTCCTCACACCAAATAAGAATGTGTAAGTGTAAATAAAATACTTGTACACAAGCTCCTGCACAGCCAACAAACCTGTTGAAAACACTAGGTGTAGGACTGTGATCCCGCTCCCTCTCTCTCTCTCTGGTGCGTTCTCTCTCTCGGTCCCGATCCCGATCTCGCTCTCTGTCTCTGTCTCTGTCTCTGTCTCTATCTCGGTCTTTTTCTCTTCTTGCATAGTAGTCCCATTGCTTGGTAGTGTCCACCAGACTTGGCCATGAAGGAGCAGAACCAGTAAGATGAGGAAAGGCAACTAAAGAAAAAAACAATAATTAAAAACAAGGTTATGATACTTGAAAAACAAAACAAGCAAACAAAAATATAGAACCCCCACCAAAAATGTCATTAGATTACAAAGGAAATTTATTTTGTAAATAGAAATTGAAATATCATATAGCAAACACCCATAACACTGGAGGAAGATCCAGCAACAAATCTCAAAAGACCTGGTAAGTCTTAAAGAGCCTTCATTTGGCAAGGTGAACAAGAATCAAAATCAGACCATAAACTTCCTAAAGTCAAAAAGAAAAACCAGAATACATTGGCATATCTTCAAAGTGCTGAAAGAAAATATCCACTAGAAAGATATACCCCAAAAAATCATATTTTAAGAATAAAATAGTCATTTGTAAATAAAAAGGGCAAAACGTGTAACCAGTTGGTTTTCCCACAAGAAGATACACTCTTAGATACCTTTCGGGGGAAAAAAAGGAAAACTACACTATAAAGAAGATCCAAATGAATAGAGAAAAAGAAAAAAAGATCCAACATGAAAAGACTAGTTCAGTGACATGGTAATTACATATATAAATCCAAACAAATATTCTAATAGTAGAGTAGAGGTTCTTTAAAGAATAAAATTAATAAATCACAATAGAATATGTTAGAGGACAAAGATTAAACTGTTCTATAGTCTCTATGTTGATGAAAGTTCAGATATTATTTATTATATTTGATATATATCATCATAAAATTTAAGAGTAAAAATAGAAAAATGTAGAATTTCAAAAGAATATAGAAGAAAACTGAAATTTAAAAAAATGAATTCAAAGTGACTTAAAAAGGATGGGAATGTGAAGACAGATTCAAATAGGTCAACAATAAAAGGGATTCAGTTGATCAGTTAAGACAAAGATTGTTGATTTTTACTTGTAAAACAAAGTATGTTTTGAAGATATAAAAACACAGGTTGAAAGGGAAAGGATGGAAAGGGGAAAAAAAGAAAACAGTAATAGCCCCAGAGTTCCCAAATGAGTAGCTGTACTAATGACAAAGCAGATTTCTAGGAAAGAAAAGATAACATTACATCAGAATAGAGGATGGAATTCACCAAAAGAGCAAACTGGCATTTAACAACAGTGCCTTTAATTTTAGAGTGGACACTGCTGAAAACAGGTAGAAATAAGAATACCCACACAATCTTTGGAGATACTATTCTCAGTCTCTAACAGATTAAATAAGCAGACAAAAAGATCCCATTACAGATAATGTAAGTTTTGAGCAATTCACTGCTAACAAGATTAAGTAAATAACAAGGAATACTGTTCACATCAAAAAGCACTTATTCTTCTCAAAAAACTATAAAACTTTGATAAAAAATATATATGCCCTTGAAAGAAGTAGGTATGATAAACATCATATTCTTTAAATTTCATATATTTAATGTTGAACATAAAATGTAAGGGTTACAGAAAAATAATCCCCATTTACTTCAAATTAAAAACACATTTTTGGTAAGCCATCGGTCCAAAACAATCATAAATTTAAATCATTCAGAACCAAACATAAGATAAAACCATGACTTATCAAAAGTTTAGGCATGTTAAGTATTCTGGAGGGAAACAGTCTTGTAATACTATACTGGAAATGACTGAAAATTAACAGTTTCCAACTTAAGAACTTACACAATATCAAAATCAAAAAGGGACTAAAACTAGATACTCCAAAGATTAAACAATAAAGAAAATATTGTACACTTTGTACTACTGTACTTTAAAACTTAGCTGAAATGGGTAAATTTCTACAAAAACTAAAACTTTATCAAACAAAAGGGTCTCAAGAATTCATTAGTCTGTGGCTGTAAAGCAAGGCCAGCATATTGCTATAGGGGCTGATTTCAAACAGGAGCCTAAAGAGAATTCTTTCTGTGGTCTGTTGGCCATTTCAGAACTTTGGAAATGGAATGGTCAATTCATCAGAAAGAAGTAGCAGGTGAGTGTGGCAGACTTTCAGAGGCCTACAGGAAAGAGAACCTGGCGCCTCAGGACCTGCACCATGCAGTTGACTCGGGGTGCCGGGACAAGGAGCTCCTCCTTGCTTTGGGGGGTGGCTGAGAGTGTGGCAGACTTTTGGTGGCCCAAAGGAGAGAGACCCTGGCACCTCAGGACCTGCACCATGTGGTTGACTCGGTGCCCGGAGAACAAGAAGCTCCTCCCCTGAGGGGCAGCTGTGAGTGTGGCAGACTAGGCAGCCTGAAGGAGAAAGACCCTGGCACATCGGGACCTGCACCATGCGGTTGACTCAGCACCCCTCCCCTCTCTGGGGGGTGGCTGTGAGCCTACCGGTGCATGGGCTGAGAATCAAACATCTCATGTCGTTTTGTCCCCCGTCCCGTGTGCCTTTCCCCTTAGCAAGTGGGAGCCAGTGAACTATATGTCTTATGAAAAGATTGGCTATGTTATTTAGTATGAGCTCCCCATATGCAAAGACATGGACAACCATTTGGAAGAAAACAAGAGACAATATGACAGATAGTGAAGATCTCTGGTTGTCTAGCTTTGAAATTTATGCTTTCTTATGTCCCGTTCTGTTCTGTTTTGTTGTGTTTAATTTTACCCCCTTTTAAAATAAAATTAAAAAGAAAATAAAAAATAAATTAAAAAAAAAGAATTCGTTTGTCTCGTAACTGTTAAAGACATTAAGTCTGTAATTTAAAATCTTCCCACAAGGCCAGGTGGCTTTTATAGGTCAGTTCTAATAATTTATAAATAGATCATTCCAATATTACCCAAACTTCCAGAAAACAGAATAATTTCTTGAGTGTCCCATGTAGCTCATATAACCCTGATACCAAAACCAGTATACAACACAATCCAAATAAAAGGAAATCATAGGCCAAGCTTACATATAAAACTTAGATGTCAAAATGCTATATAACTATTAGCCAACAATTACTGTTTAACAGAGATAATTGATCATGACCAAGTTAGGTTATTCTCAGCAATAACAGTATCTTAATAACAGAAAAATGTAGAAATCTAATTTTCCACATTAACAGATCAGAGGAAAAAAACTAAGTAATAATAATCTCTGAAGACATTGATAAAACTTAATATCCACTCACAGCTCAAAAGCCCTTGGAAAACAAAATCAGGAGAAAAAGGGAATTTGTATTCTTTAACATATGGTTCTTTAAGAACTAATAGTGAAAATCTAAAAGCATTTCTTTAAAAAGAAAAAGAAGATGGCCAGGCTTCCACTTTCAATACTTCAACAAAGAAAGCAAAATAAAAAAGCCTCAAAAAGAGGGGTGTTAGGGAAAAGCAAAAATCTGAAAAGAAAAGGGCAAGACTATCCAAAGGCAATGCTATCTGAACAGATCTTATAAACAGTGAGAGTTCAGCTAGGTGAATGGCTATGAGAGCAGTATAAAAATATAATAAATCCTATTTCTAAATACAAGAAATAAGAACAGAACATATAGTTCAATTGTTTAAATGAGTATACTATTTACAACAGAAACAAATTTGTACTAGATACCTATATCCTAAATCTAACAGCAAGATAGGAAAGAAGCATATGGAAATAATTATAGCAGTTTATTGAAACACATAAAAAAAATCGCTGTGAAAGAAGACATAGTTCTAGTTCACTGGAAAGACTCTTGTTCTTTAGGTATGAATTACACAAAAATACTGATCTGGAGAATCAATGTAATTCAGATATAACAGGCTGTAGAAGTCAGCCTGCATGGACTTAAATCCTGATAGCTATCTGTGTATGGGGCTGGAGAGATTATTTAAATTGATTATTCAATTTCTTCATGTATATAATGGAGACAATGACAGTATACCTACTTTAAAAGGCTGCCAGGATTACAAGACTATGCAAACAAATTTACTGTTCTTTGCTGAAGATGGCACATAAGCCAGATTTCCCCAACCAGCTCTCTGAAAACTATTTGTTTTCCTGGGTATTTCCCTTGAGACTACTTGTTTCTTGGGTATTTCCCTTGTCACAGAAGTTACACATTAATAAATTTGTTTTTCTCTTGTTAATCTATGTTTTGTTAACATGGTCCATTCTAAGAACTATGCAGACAGAGAAAAAAAAACTATTGTTCATTCCTTTACACATTCAACAGTTTCTAAAATGTTCTTTCCCCCAACCCCCCCCAAAAAAACAAAAAAAACCCATCCTTTGTACACATCCTATAATTTCCTTAAACAGGGAGAATAGTTTTCCAAATGTAAATCTTGTAATTTCACAACTCAGTATAAAATTGGATCCTTACAGTCCTCTTAAGAAAGGCCCAAACTCCATTGCACAGTTATATAGGCATACCCAGTTTATTGTACTTCACTGTATTATGCTTCGAAGGTAACTTTTTATTAATCAGCTGAAGATTTGTGGCAGTCCCTTGTCAAGCAAGCACTATTTTTCCAACAGCATGTGCTCACTTGGTGTCACTGTGTCACATTTTTATAATTTCCACAGTATTTCAAGTTTTTCATTATTACTGTATGTCTTATGGTGATCTGTGACAAATGGTTTGCTGTGGGTTTTTTTTTTTTTTGAACCAGGGATCAAACTCATGACCAGGTGCTTGCCTGGCACGCACTTATGCTGCTGAGCTAAATCCCTGTATTGACCATTGGTTTTTGATGTTACTACTGTGATTGTTCTGTGATGCCACAATCTATGCCTAAAAGTATAAAATGGAAAAACTTAATTGATAAACATACATGTGCTGTCTGTTCTACCAACTCACCCTTCCTGTCTTGCCTCTTCCTCCTCAAACACAATATTGAAACAATATTTCAATATTGAAACAATATTGAAATTAATAATCCTAAATCTGCCTTGTAAGTATTCAAGCAAAGAGAAGACTCACACAATGAAAATGTTATCAGACATCTTTAGAAAAATAAAGTTGTTAAAAGTGAACATGAAAGGACTATAAATGATTCAGAAGAAAGATTCAACCGGGGCAGGGAAAAACAAAAAGGTTAATTGGATGCCATGATTCATATGGACAATGAAGACTGAGATTGGTGACAAACCCTAAATCCTTTTAGGAAAAAGCCATTTATTAATTTTTAAAGGTATAAATGATAATTCTTCTTTAAGTAATTGACAGATACATAAACCCAGATACTCTTTCAGTTAATACCTTTAGTTAGTCTACAAATGTTACTTTAGACCATGGAACCATATTCTTATTGTTTTAAAAACAGGTAAGTACTTTAATGACTGAATCCAGGTAACTAATTATGAATATGAATCTTCATAACTAGTAACTTACCATTGCCATAAGGAAATGCACGTGCAGAACGACTATCATAACCAGAGGAATGTCCACTGTTGAAAGGAAAAATGTATTTATGTGTCTGTTGCAAATACATTTTTAATTTTAATCATATGCTACAGACAGAAAAACAGCAGGGCAAAATTGCAACTTTTTTCATTTGTTTGAGATGGCAATCAGTACGTTGTCCAGGAGAGCCTCGACTTCCTGGGCTCAAGTGATCCTCCCATCTCAGCCTTCCTGAGTACGTCGGACTATAGGTACATACTCCTGAGCACAGCAAAATTGTAACTTTTATTCACCCACCATTTAATGTCTTAATTCTGTACTTTTATTTTAAAATATAAAATAAGGTTTTTTTTAACCTCAAAAATACTAAATTTACCACCTAATTTTAAAGAAAAATATAATTTGCTAGTATTACTTGCCATAAATAAGCTCAAATCAACTTGGCTTATAGTGAGATAACAAACACTGAGGCTAACAGAATATTTCAAATTTAAAAATTAATGTTAAAAAAAACCTTAGCTTTAATGATTATAAATTGGTAGCTCAGTTCCACTGACAGGATCATTAAATAATACTTCTTAACATTTCAAGAAATATGCTTAACAAGGACTTGATAAAACCAAATCCTTATATATATATTCACAAATTAAGCATAATTTCCTTTGAAGACCATGTGCATGGTTTTATGCTACTAAGTTCTCACAATTTTCTTTTTATATAATTTGAGGTTTTTTTTTACAAATATGGTATTTTTAGAGTATATTTGTCACTTACATGGAAATAACAATAACTCCATTAATTAGTGATTCCTAGCTGCCAAGAATTGTGCTAGTACTTTATGTCACTAGCTATTTTAATCTTCAAAACTTTAACAACCCCTGGGTTATATAAGGAAACTGAGTCTTAAAGAGGTTATGAGCTTTGTCTAGCAACACTGTGATTCACACCCTATGATTTTTAACATCATACTAACACCCACGAGGGCAATACTTTTCAATATAGCAGCCTAGCTAATATAAACTGTAAGCACAGGGTATAATACAATTTTGCAGAATGGATCCAATTCTTCTCTATGAAAGCTGAGATACAGCAAGGAATAAAGCACCTTTTCTTTTTTACTAGAGTCTGTTTAGCAGTTGTTCTTATGTGATCTCAAAAGAAACATGTATTATTTACGATTTCCAGTAAATTGTTTATATTTCCTACACTGATTCAAGCCAAGATTTTAACAGTCTAGAGGTCTTCTTACAAAGTGACTTTTTTTTGGTACCAGGGATCAAACTCATGACCTCACACTTGCTAGACAGGCGCTTGTGCCACTGAGCTAAACCTCCAGCCCTAGAGGTTTTTTTAAATCGGCGGTACAAGTAAAAGCAAGATACTATTTCAAAATACTATGATTTCATTTTCTTTGCCCTGTTTTAATATCAGGCTGTAAGTCTAACATGTTAAATACAAGCAGTTAACAGATTAGATTTATGAATGAAAAGGCAGGTGCTATATTTATAAAATTGTCTCTGAAATTATATGTTCTTGTGTCAAAGGACTACCAGTGATCAAAATTTCACAGAATCTGTACTGATTTACCTTTCTATTGTTGGTATAAGAGATGGCGGTGGAGCACCTGGTGGAGGAGGAAAACCTGAAACATTCAATCATAAGACAAAAAAATTAACAGAATTTGTATTTAATGTCATAAGTGAAACAAAGTTGCTACATATCACTAAATTTCTTTAAGGACATAAACGTGCTTCTCTATGTCATAATGAACAGAAAAAAAATGGATCTTAAATTTACAAACAGATTTTTGGAGCAATAAAAATTTTAATGAACAATCTGGTCTAACACACAGAGCACAAACGGGGAATAGTCAGGACACTTGGTCTTATTTTCAGCACCACACACAGCCCATTTTGTGAGTATGAAAAAGTCTCAATGCCTTACCTTTTCCTTATAAAAAACAGCAGTAGTATTGCCACCAGATATGTTTTACTTGAAATATTTTAGAAGAAAAGCAAAGTACCATTCACCTCTTTTTAAAAATATTTTGGATTTTAGATGCACAGAAATTTCCTTAAAATGTACAATTTATGAATACAATCTTACCAGTAAATATATAAATGCTCAAAGCTGAGAACATCTGTCATAAGATACATTTAAAATAGTACAACCCCGATGAACTACTTTACAAAGAAGGCATACATGGAATTTTGGATTAGTTTGAAGGAAAATAAATCTGCACCTTTTTACTATGAGATCTGCATTGTCAATAATTTGTAATACCTAAATGACATATCACATATTATGGATAAAAGAGATCTAACCTACTCTGCACTTTCAAATTCTGATAGGCAATACAACAAAAAGACTTTAAAGACCTTAAAGATTCCACACCTCATATGATAACAATTCCTTCCAAGTTTTTAACAACCCTCACTATTAGGAAGTAAATTAAATTATGTAACTTAAGCCCCTCACGCTACAATTCCTATGCTGTCCCAATGGGGACAAGTGCTCCATTGTTGTATTCTCTATTACTGGCTATATATTTGAAATCTCTTCCATTAAGCTGCCTTTTTAGCATTCTAAATAAAACTGAGTCCAAGTTCCCTATCTTGTCTCAAAGTTCCATTTAAATAAATGTTTACCCCTGTTTCAAACTATGTCAGGTTTACCATGCTCTTTACTACACCCTGTTGTAAGACCTGTAACTCCTCTATTAAACAGCAATACAAGCAGAAAATTTGGCAATTACTACATTAGTCCTAGAGTCCACAATCTTATGTTATATAGCTTCACAACCACATTGCTTCTTCAATTAAAAAAAAAAAAAAGATACCAATTGCTTTGACTTTCCCTGATGAGTCTCTTGCAGCCACATTCACACACAATCCGTGACTATCACCATATCTAAGTATGTACACTCTGCTGTGCAATTTAAACTTCCCTATTTCTGTTTATGCAGGTCATTTTCAATTTAGAGCCACCCTTCCAAGCATCATCACTTCTTTTCAGACTTCCTGACTTTTAATACTGAGCTCAGGAGACACACTTGCTAATACAGTTTGCTATCACACAGCAAAAGAAACTGACAAAATGTAAAAAACAAAACTAAGCCACACATGAACTCCTACTTCCATGCCATTACAACAACAAACAGTTTAATCACAACCCTAAAATAACCATTGGACCACTCACTAATTTATTCAATTGCTATGAGGTTAACAACATTATTTTCCCATAACACTGAGTTACACCAGCTGGATTTAAAAAATTTTAAAAATGATAAAAGTCAAGGTAATTACTTTTCTCTTACAGTATTCTTTATCATATAAAAAATTCACTGGTGTGAAAAATTTTATAAAAATTATTTTATATTCCATTCTCTTTTCTTCACAATTTGATATGGTGAGAATTTTCTCACAATCTCTTTCCACAGGGTAAGACAGGTACAAGAGAACTAAGTATCTTAAAACTGAAATGAAGCAAAGGCAGAGCTGAAAATAGGACCTTGAAATCCCAAAGCCTAATTGATTCTAACCACATCAACACTGACCCTCCTGTAACTATGAGCTTGAAATTTCATGTTCATTAACAATGATGGAGAAAACATGAAAAAAGTTTTACCTGGAGGTGGTACAGTTATTGGGATACCTAAAAAACAAGTGATGAAATTTAATATAGTAACTGGATTTCAGAACCTGTTATGTATTTATGCCATCACCAAAACAAACTTTGAAATAAAACCCCTTGCCTCATTATCCTGGCTCAGTCACTCAAAAGAGAAGCATTCTGTTTTCTTGCAGAACAACAATTCAAATGTAACATCCAACTTCCCTGATGAAAACCCAGTCAACAACTTGATAACAAAATTTCCCCCACTAGCTGTAATCACAAATGAAGTTAGACATCAGTTAAAAAGCACACTTGTGCACAAATATCAAACTTCGTAACATTACTGCTAACTAAATTTGATAATCAATGCCTGATCTTGTTCTCCTAATATTTTAATAGGGAAACTGATCTGTGGATTCTTTAACATTGTAGGCAGTACAAAACAACTGAACATTATGGAATTACTCACTTTTGTAAAGCCCAGTATGGGCCATTCAAATATTAAGGTTGTTTGATTATTGTTGGCAGGAGTAAAAAAATATTTAATATTTTTTTTCACTTGTAGGAATAGAAGAAGGGGGTATAACAAATTCATATATATACACCCCCAGGGCACATTAACATAAATATGGATTATTTATTTCCAAAAGTGCCAGCAAATACTAATTTATTTGCACACATTATAAATTTTAAGAAATAGTTTTGTATGAACATTGTCGACTGACTTTGCCCAAATGTGCCCTTAAAATTTTGACTAATACTAAAATTAAAGTCTGTATTTTAAATTTAAGACATACATGAAGGGCAAACTGCGTGACATATAAATTATAACTACTTTCAGTTAAATTTAAAACAACCGTCTCATGAAAAATCATATACCATAAATAAGTTCAACACAGTCGTAGTAGTAAATCCTATCTTTAAAACTACCAAAATTAGTACAAAGGAGGGGGAAATTTTAATTCATCAGCTGCATGCATGCATGCAAAAAAAAAAGGGGGAACAATCATTTTTGAATATTTTCTTGACAATGGAAACCTGCTAATCCTTTAGTTTAAAATGTTCTGACATGCATGTTTTATCAGAATAAGAGGTTTATATAAAGATAGCAGATCACCTTTAACATTTTAACCATCTGATTTAAGTACCAATGCAATAAAGGATACCCTAAACTTACAAGCCAGCAAAACTAAAAAAAATATGTAAAGCAGCCATCCAGTTTCAAAAACCATTAGGATTCAACAAATCTACCCAACTCATCCACCACAATTAGGGCAATGCTCATCCATCCTGAGGTTAACTTACTGCTTCCGAACTCACTAAAGGAGTCCAGCAGACAATACAAGCTAATAGAGACCCAGATTCCAAACTAAACAGGGAAATTAAGGAAGGCAAAGCAGTAAATGTTTTAATATATATTATGACCTAGTTTTCTTTAGAAAAGTATAGAATTTTTAAGACACTACTGCACTTCACTTTTTGACCTAGTTTTCAAATTTAAATATATGATTTAAATTTCACTTGTATGTTAACCAACCAACCAAAATCAGCCACCCACTCCATGTACTATAATCGTAATTAGTCTACCTAAATGAAGACATGAACAGCTTCTATCACTTCAGCTAATTCTTATTTCAGCTTACCAAAAAGTCAAGTCATGCAAAATAAATAAATAAATAAATAAACAAACAAACAAACAAACCCAGGAAATCTCTAGCCCTTTCAAAAATATTTAAACTGTAAAATGCAAACTAAAGATAAAAAATAAACCCAAATTAAACATGCAACAATGGTAGTTAAAATTACTCTGCCTTTAATTTTAATCTTACCACAGTAGTATCATAAGGGAGATCTTTAAAAATCAACTAGAACTAACACTATAAATACAATCAAAGAAAAAGCCATGTACAGATGTCTTTCCAAAAAACACCCATACAACAAAAAACTGGCATGGGAACTATCAACAGCTGTTTTTGTGAAACCTCTGTTTCATCTAAGGTTTTATCTCAGTGTCAATCGTTATTGATAAATGTCCACTGGAACAGAACGGTACAGTTGATGAAGCATGATACAACCAATTCTTTGACAATTATCAAGAATACTTTCAAATTAAAACTGAGAAAGTTTAATATATGATGCAATGTAAGGGCAATAACACCGTGAGTAGGAAAAATTGTCTTTTCCTAGAAAGCCATGCCTAAAAGTAGTAAAACTTAGATTTCTAATGGTGATGAAAATCTTTTGGAAGAGCAATATTCAAAGTCTAATAGGCTGAATAAATTATGTACTGAAACTCGAGCCTGCATGAGAATAACATAGAGAATTCAGTTAAAAATTGCTAGTCCATTTCTTACAATTTCTGATCAGTACATCTAATGGTAGAACCACAAAATTTATATTCCCACAAATTTCCCAGGATATGACATGTTGCTAGCTTGGGACCATACTTCAAGAATCCCCGTATTAGATTCTAAACTTCTCCCCTGATTTCACTACTACAAAATTCAATACAGAGGAAATAAATGTTCTTCCCAATATTTAGCAAATGAAAATACCTACACATGACACTGAAGAATAAAACAGTCTGAGAACCTGTACTATGTGTTACTCTCAAAGAGAAGGGGAGAGAAACTTGTTCTTCCAGTATATGAAGGAGAATGTATGCACTCTTAAAGGTCAAAGAGCGTTGAGTGAAGGGAAATCACCAATTCTACATGAAACGGTGGCAAATTAACAGAAAGTCAGTATTCTTGCTAAACACAGTATTTTAAAATCTGTATGTACCAGAAATTTCCTCCCATAAAATAAGTTGGTGGGCTCAGCAGTCACAATAAAACAGAACAAAGATTGTCTATAAACTCATTTTTCATGTAATCATCATTAATTTGTATAAGTAAGGCAAAAACAAAAAGTGATAGGCAACTTCTGGCATGCTCTCAATGGTCTCTGCAGCCTCTTTAGATATGCCTTTGCATACTTCTGCTATGTATGTCCTGCACTGAGTATGGGCTGGACATTATTATTTATTTGTAACAGACAAAACACAGCAAAAGTGATAGGATGTCACTTACATGATGAGGTTACAAAAGACAGTGACTTCTATTTTGCTGGTACCCTTTCTACTGCCATCTCAGCTTGCACGCTTTGATGACGTAAACTGCCATGTTGAAGAGGACCACAGCCAGTGGCCCTCTCAGCCCAACAGCCTAAAGAAGAAACCAAGTACTTTTAACAATGACAACATGAGTAAGTAAGGTCAGAGGTCAATCTTCCCTCAGCCAAACCTTTAGACATGACTGAGAGACCTGAGAAGACTGTGAAGCAAAGAATCCAGTTAAGCTGCTCCTAGATTTGTGACTAAGAAAAACTGCTCAGTAATAACCATGTATAATGTTAAGCTATTATAAGCTACAGTGATTTGTGATGCAGTAGCAGAAAAATACTATCTGTAGTAACTTTTAAGTTTAAGAGAAAAAACTTCTATTTCTCACTAGTAAATTCCAAATTCCATGAAAAGCTTATTTTCCTTTAACTCAAGATTTCTACTTCAACTCTGAAGACATCAACTTAAAAGTTTGTACAAAAAAAAAAAAATTGAGTATAAAAAGTCCAACTTTTGTAAAAAATTTCAAGTATCTTTTACCAGAAATGCTTTTTATGTATCAAATTTTTTAAAATTAGGCACAAAATAACATACATACATACATCTCATCTACCAGTTACTCTTTAAAAAAAAAAAAAAGCTCTGAATGTAGGATACTATGAACCATTTCCTAGTGATTAAAGCAATTAATTGCAAGGTACCAAAAAAAAACAAAAAAGACAGACTCAACTTTAAAGGAAAAAAAAGTATTAGAAATGCTCCAGCCCAGGCCAGGGACACAGCTCAGTGCACAAACACCTTTCTGGCAAGTGTAAGGTCCTGAGTTCAATTCCTGATACCACACACACAAAAAAAGTTAAAATAAAAATGCTATGGTCTCAAAACTAAAAGCAATCAAAGATATCAGCATACTTCATATCTAAAAAGCAAAGACAATTTTACATTACTATGAAATGAATACACTTTTATGTTTCAAAGATCATTTTGTGCTCTAATTTATAAAATCTGCAATCTGCAGAAAGTCAAAATTCTATCTCAAAATATATTTGAGTTGCTAGTATTTTTACAGAGAATGCGTAAAGTAGTTATCTTTAACAGCTCATATATGATTACAAAATCACTGAAGAACAGTGCAAACAACTGGCAAATACTGGACTATAATTATGTTTTATAATCTGCATTACCCATGGTTTATTAAAAATGTAACTATATAAGAGAAGCACTCATGGGAAAAACACATTCAAAACCAGGGTCATAAAGAAGCTTCAAAATCCTATGAAATTTACACTTAATTTCAGTTATGCCAAAAATACTTATTGCAGATAATTAGAATTATTCCCTATTTTGAGTTTATTGAAAAATGGTCATATTTGTGTATGTGTTTTTAAATACACAAAAAACAACAAAAGAATATAGTTCTCAAAGGCTTCAAAGAATTCTTTTTCACAGATACTTATGGAAAAAGTATGCATTTCTGCTAACAGTGCCGATTACTATGAAATCATCTAAGACCAAAACTCCACAGAACAATAACTTAATGTTACTGCATAAATATTCATAAAACAGATTCTTGGTAAAACAGACAAAAAACTCAAGGGTGCTGATACTCGTAATCGAATCCCAACCAACTTTCTGCCAAAGCAGCAGCTCTCAGTTTTATTCAAGGAATCTTAGGAATCTGAGACCCTTCAAAAGTCAAAACTACTTTCATAATAACATTAAGATACACACATTCTTCATGTGTACAGTAAAGTTCTCCTAAAGTTACATGACTTGGGATAGATATCATTATATATTTAATGAAGAAACAAATAGAAGAACCCTGCTATTCTCTATTAATCTATATTTTTAAAAGATTTAAAGAAGTATCAAACAAAGCTACTTCTCACTAACTGCTTTTTTTATTATTCTAGGAAAAAATATTGCTATTTTTCTTAAAAATGTTATGTTGACATGCAATGTTTGTACCTCTAAATAAATATCTTAATTTGTTTTAATTTCTAATATAAAAAAAGGTACAACATATATAAATAAAAGCTGCTTGGGGCCTGCAACAACAATAATAATATTTCAGCATGTAAAAAAGTCTGTGACTAAGAAATTTGAGAATCATTAAGACCCAGGCAGATAACAGAGAAATAATCTAAAGACAAAGACCTTTTAGGTCATAAAGATCCCATAAGAGAGCTGAGCTGCTCACGTCTTTGGTTTCTACCTCTTATTGCTTACCAAAGACAAGAGCTTTAGGAAATGAAGAAAAATTTTAAGTACATACAATCAGTAGTATTAGATGACTGACACTGATGTGAAATGCAGAAGCATTTTTAAATGTTTTCTTGGTAACTTAGTAAATCTGGCATCCAGCTTTGATAGCACAATATACCTTGGTTTGTGGTTTAGAGTGGCTGGGCTACATTCAGTAAAACAAAGATAGATTTATTAAATTATTTTATTTATTTATGGTCATTTAGAGACAGGGTTTCACTATGTAATTCAGGCTGGCCTAAAAAACTCACAGCAATCCTCCGGACTCAGCCTCTCAAGTGTTGGGACTACAGGCATGCACCACCACACCTTACAAAGAAGTTTTTTAACTTAGAAGGAGTCTACTCCTAGGCTTGATTTCAACTGTTTCCAAGACCAACAAAACCAGTCACACAAGCCTTAATATTAGTTACTGTAACAAGAACTGAGTCAAATCAAACTTGCCTTTTATTCTTCAATAAACACCACTATAAAAAAAACATAAAACATGACAGTAAAGTAAATTAACATTTATAAGAGTGAAAAATAAACCTATTATAAAGTTAAGACTACCACAGACATAAGTGTATCATAGACAGAATTACTATTTTCTTTTATAAGAAAGAAAACAAACCAGACACAACTATTACATGATTCAGTTACATAACATACCCAGAATAAGCAAATTCATAAAAACAGAAGTAGGATAAAGATAAGTTACGAAGAGCTGGAGCAAGAAGGAAAAGTAGTGGGTCTTTTTGTGTGGGGGGGTTCTTTTTATCGGTATTGGGGATTGAACTCACGACTGCGCGCTTGCAAGGCAGGCACTTAAGCCACTGAGCTAAACCCCCAGCCCTGAGAAGTAGTTATTGTTTAAGTAACAGTTGTAAAGGTTTTGGACATAGATCATGGTGATGGTTACATGATGAATTGTTGTTGTACACATACAAAAGGCTACAATAATATGTATACTTTACCACAATAAACAAAACAACACAATGTCTGTAATATCTGTGCTTTCAATTTTACAATATTTGTCCTAACTAAAAATTATTTCTAAGCTGGCTTAGGTCAGAATAGACAATACAAATCATCTTTGAAAAAAACCAATTTCCTATTTTTTAAATCTGCCCAACTTCCACACCCAGATATATGCACATACTTCAACATCAGGGAGATGCTTTGGGCAGAATGCCTCTAAGGCCTATTACTGTGAATACACACAATCCAATACCATAGTTTTCTTGATAAGTACTAATCCATTTTGTTAGTGGTTTGTATCTGTTTCCCAAGAGCCTCATACACCCCTAGGCGGGACTTTCAGAAAGTGACTGTTGGAGTACAGTGGCATATACTTCACTTGCTATTAAGAGATGGAGTCAAAGAGGAAAGTCCCTGGGGGAGTGACCCCAAAGGTAAATCTCCCTTCCCTTTACCATCCTCCTTTCTGTCTACCGCACACTGAGCTGCTTTCCTCCACCACGTCCCTCTGCCATGCCATCCTGCCTGGGAACCAGCCAACGAAGGACGACAGACATATGAGCCAAAATAAACTTAATTTTCCCTAAGTTGTGGCATTGCTATTTTGTGCCAGCACTAAGGGGAATTAAGACACACCTCAACATAGGTGTTAAAAATAGGCTATCTAGCAGAAATGCCTGCATTAGAATCCTGGTTCTATTATTTTCTAGCTAGTACTTAAATTCTTTAAGTCTTAGTTTGTGCTTCTGTAAAATCAGAATATTTCAAATGTTCTAGAATCAAATGAGCACCTGAGATGTATTTAGAACAGAGATGTATTTAGAATGTGTTCAAAAGTAAGCATTTGCTATTAAGTATTAGCTACTGTTTCTATAGTTACTCAGGAAAAGCACAATTTTTTTTCCTGGTTCACTAGAAATTAAAAATAACAGGTTTTCTGTGTTTTTTGAGATTACAGAAGATCATGCTTAACCATTATTTGTTTTCCAGCTCCTGCTGGCATGGCTACAAGGAACAACATTAAATACTTTTGCACTTCCAGATGTCTCATCCAACATTCATTGTACTCTAATTCAAAACTTCCTCTTTCTTACTAAGAATCTCTTATTGCCAGAAATACTTTGACCTCTGTGTTAACGAAAAGGTCCCACACCTGTTTGTAGATGTGGGCTTGGAGGGAGAGGAGGCAAAACATCTTTCCTCTCTGTCAACTATTTGATGGTAAATGTCTTGGTGACAGTTGTCTCGGTCACCTCATAAATACTAAGAACTATCTTCTTAAGTGATGAGCCTGCAAACCTCCAACCATGCAAAGTTGATCATAAATGAGGGCATGTTTGAGAATGATTTATAATTAATTATGGTGAGATAAAGATATAAGGTAGGTCTCTTTCAGGGAACTCTGGACAAATAGCCAATGACTATGTTTATTAAAAAACAAACAAACAACTAGTAGCATCTTAAAATATAGGCATAATATGTATCTACTGTATTTGCCTGATACATAAAACAAGCTTAAAACACACTAAATCTAGTGTTAACAAATATAGAATTAAAATATATTTAAACAAATATTCAAAAGATTTTTTCTTCCCTTTTAGTACTTTTTTTTTTTTTTTTTTTTTTGGTACCAGGGATCGAACTCATGACCTCATGCTTGCCAGGCAGGAGCTTATGCCACGGACCTAAATCCCTGGCCCACGTTTTCAATATTTCTAAAGAAAGCAAAAAACCAAAACTCTGCTCAAGATTTCTCTTCAGAAAAATGGAGTACATTTTAAGGCAAATATTTGAGTTCCTGAGTCACAGCTTGCTTTCACTGCTGCTTGTGATTCTTGTGATTTAAATTACAGAAACTACAGAACATGGAGCAGTTAGAGGTTCTGTGACGAAGGGTTACAGAAAACACAGCTTTCAGCATCAGCTTCTACAGTCAGCTGCAGCCATACAGCTGATTAGAGCCAGTGCAAATTATGATTATACCAATTGTCAATGTGAAAATTAATCTCTAGTGTTATAAAAACATACATGCTAACTCAACTAGCTAACATATTTAGGGAGTGCCAAGTCTACATAAGACACTAGGAATATCATTAGAGGATAATACACATGAGAATACACAGCCTACACTCTCTCTGACCACCCCTATTCTAGTACAAATGAGTAATTTGCATACTCTTAACTAATAAATACTTGGTTTTAATACAAATTTATATGCCGTTTCAGCAAACATGCCACAGTAAGGTATTATTTACATCAGGATTAGAATTCATTTTAATCTGTAATCCTTAAAATTCTGACAGGACAGCAGGGAAATGATAATCCAAGGAAGTATCAAATCTGGATATAAAGCATAAACCTGAAAATTAATAGTAGATAAATAGACCAAGAAACAGAAAAATCATCAATGATACTTTATGGTGTAATGTCATCCACAAATCTAAATATTATTTGAAAATTTATTATTCTTGTAAACAGAGGTTACATGACAAAGAAATAAAGTAACTTTATCAATTTTTTAAAAAGTAAACTTCCAGATGATGCCACTGGTTATAAGTAATATCCTATAGCCCTTCTGAATATTCTTGTACCCATTAAGTATTTCGCTTTTTATAAACTCACTCCACTTTTTCTCTTTAACAAATGACAAGTATTGAACATCTAGAAAGGCTGGCTGAGGATATACTATATTAGATTATATATGAAAATTCCTCTGTTCTGTCATATGTGACAATGCTCATGAATCTGGAGGATATTATGCTAAGTGAAATAAGCCAACAATGGCAAAACAAATACTGCGTGATCTCATTTATGTGTGAAATCTAAAAAAGCCTAACTCGTAGCAGAAGCATGAAGGTTATGAGGATGGAGTGACGGTAGAAAATGGAAGACATCTATTTCACACCTTAGTGACCACGTACAGTTAATAACTGTATGTTTTAAAATCGTTAAAGGAATAGATTTTAAATGTTATAGTGACAGATACAATAGTTTACAAGGTATTATGCAATGCAAATATGTATCAAAACATTATATAGTAGCCATAAACATGTAAAATTATTTGTCAATTAAGAGATTTTAACAATTTCAAAAAAAGATGGGCATGGTGGCATGTGCCTATAATCCCAACCATCTGGGAGGCTAAGGAAGGAAGATCACAAGTTCAAGCCTAGCCTGGGGAACTTAGTGATTTGGCAAGACTACATCTCAAAACAAAAACTGAGAAAATAAAAAGGGCTAGGATTGAAACCTAGTTCAAAGATCCTGAGTTCAATCCCATTACATCAACAATCAATCAATCAATCAATCAATAAGATTTTATAAAAGAAAAAATGTTCAAATCACTGTTAATACCTAGTAAAGTTTAAATAGGATTATAAAGCAATTCAGCATAAGGACTATTATCTTATACATTTATAATTTTTACTCTTATTTAAAAAGGTTCAAAAGTTAACTGTTCTAAATTTTATCTAATTCATTTTTAAAAGGACAATGGATTTACTAATCACAAAAGTCTTTATTATGAATCACATAACCTCTTTTCATTAATTCTGAGCAAAGACTCAAGAATCACAAACCAATCACAACTCATAGTTTGTACTCAATTTTATTATTGGAATAAGAAATTCCCTGAACTTCAGAAATCATGTTGTCTGGCATAAGCGTATCTAACCCATTCTAATCTTCTCCTCTATTTTGAAACAAGAGATTGTCTAAAAATGGAAATCACTTTTTGTAATATTTTTCTCATCTTTTTTGAGAGCTAAGCAGACAATGGAAGGAAATCAAAGGTGGTTAGGATGAAGGACAAAGGTAGTAGCTGATATTTAGAGACATTGATCTAACTCTGATAACAATGGTATCTTAATGCAAAAACAGCTCTCTTGAAAAGATAAAGTAAGAGATAGAATATAACTCTCTAGTGTGAACTGCTTTTATTTACACAAAGCAAATCCTAATGTATGTCTCTATGCAATTCTCATCAGAAAAAACAGCTAATTTTTATTATTTACTATTACCATTCTCACAAGAAAGCAAGCAATAATAATCTCAATCAATCTTATTAGGTAAGGAGAATACTATAAATATTAAAAATTTACTGGGAAAAAAGTAAAAAAGGCCACTGGATAAAAGATTAAAGTATAAATAAAAATAAAATTTGGGTATGATTTGTAATTTTTTTCTCTATTACCACTGACCTGGTTTTTAATCATCAAAAGTAGCTGAAAATATTTTTTATCATTTATCATGTTTTTCTGTCTTGTTTAAAAATTAAGCAAATGCCAGACCCCTGGCACCCAGCACTAATCACCTAAAAGGAAACCAAACTTGAATTTTAATTTCTTTTTGTAGAATACATTTTTTTGGACTACTCCATTGCTAAAATTATCTTTAAGTCTTTTTCAAAAAAAAAAAAGTTTTTTTCAAAACAAGTTAACATATGGTTTACAATTCAGTAGGGATTTGTATATACAGTATTAGCAGCAACTCTAGTTCAGGGACCATGATCATATTGGTAGGACAACTATAAGTATTTTATCTCTGTATTATTTTTCATTTTGTAATTATCTTTCTATGCTGAAATAACAAGATACATATATCGGTTGTAAATTTGTTGTTTAATATATATTTGTTGGATATAAACTAATATATTGCTTTTAATGTAATAAATCAAGTTAATTTTAAACTTGTATTTTCACTGTCAAACTCAAAATAATAAACATTCACAGGTTTTCTTTCAAATTCAAATGCCTTTTTTTACTACTTACCTGGTGGTGGAATCAGAGGTGGAGCAGTACTGACAGTTGGAGGAGGCGGTAGAAACGGAGGAGGTGGGAGATGAGTGGGAGGAGCTCCTGGAGGAAAAAATGGAGGTGGTTTGCTAAAATTGTTGTCTACTTCAGTAGCAGATCTTTCAGAAAGTACCTAAAATTAGAGGACAGGTCATCAGAGCAATAAGTAAATGTTGTCTTAGGTTAATCTTACAAAATCATTTTCACTCAATCTAAGAAGTCAAAGGCAGTTTAGTTCACATACATACATATTTGAAGAGGTAATACTTCTGTGTCTGCTATGAGTATATATATACATGTATGTAAGATCCCACACTCTCATATACACACATTTAAAAATATTCATATTTAAAGCCTATGGAAAAAAACTGGTTACCAAAAAAACTTTTAATAATAAGCAATTTTAAAAAATTCCAAACAAGTGTTTAATATAATCATTAATCACAGATACTAGCCCTAAGAAATAAACATAGCCACATGTCAGACACTCACTGTAGGAAAGCCTGTTCTCACCGGGTGCAGACAGACTGTAAAGCATGCATCCACAGGTAGGAAGTTAATAGGCAATAAGACATGTAAACAACTTCTTCACATGAGCCACATAACTTTAAAAACAAGGTTCAGAGGCTAGGCATGGTGATGCACACTTGCAATCCCAGCATTCTGGGGGCTGAGGCAGGAGGATATCAGTGAGTTTGAGGCCAGCCTGGCTACATAGTGGTTCAAGGTCAAACTAAACTACACAGCAAGACCCTGTCTCAAAAACAAAACAAAACAAAACAAGTTCCTGCTTTAAAACTGTAAGTACTGTTTTCAAAGAAATGCTAGTCTGTGTGAACAGGTAAGGCATGGGCACTATCAAACTTACTAAACTATAACAGCAAATAAAGCGGCACCTAGTGGACTCTTGACAAGCTACTTAAAGGATTCTGGTGTGCAAATAGGTTTCAAAAATAACAAAACTGCCAGCATAATGTTATATATTTAATTTGTAATTCTCGAATTCTTGCTGACTAAAGCATAGCGCTTAAATATATAAACCCCCTTTTCATTAACTTTCTACATTTAAATACGGTAATTTTTGAAGATTTATACTCATAACCTATTCTTAAATTAGGGAACAAAAAAATGTTTTAAGACATCATGGTGTTTTAATAGTAGGGAGAAAGTAATAGAGGCTTATCTTTCATTGTAAAGACACTTAAAAAAGAATATTTTATATAATTAATTTGCTGGAGATAAGAATCAACACACACTGAGTATTCTTTAGGGTGTTCAGAAAAAGGGAATAAATGATGAAAAAGGATGGCCAAGCTGAACAACTGGCAAGCTCCATTACTAAAGTTCTAACATTAGTTGTTCAATTTACTCATAACTTATTTTCTTTGACTCTTTCATTCTAAAGACAAAAGAATGCTTTCTCCAGAAACGGCACATTAAATTATGGTAAATATGAGAAAGCAATCATGAACAGATTTTAGAAGGTATTTTTAAGATTAACATGGGAATATCATTTGCATGAAAAAGGTTACACAAAAATATATTCAAAATAGCATCTCAATTTTGCTTAGTAAAAATGTCTCATAAAATTAAGGTAGATATTCAGATGGAGACTTACTGCTTTTTTACAATTTTTTCATCATTGAAACCATACATTAAGTTTACAACAAGAGAAAAATCTAAGAATGTCCAGAATCATAAATTTTAAATTACATTAGATGCAGCTATAACCTCATAGTCGAAAAAAAACTGATTTTAAAATACTAAACCTGTATGTTGCTGTTTTCATTTGCCCGTCGCCTTCCTTCTACTCGGCTAATAGTTATAGTTTGTCCAATAACATCAATTGCTCCAGGTAATCTCCTATAATATAAAAATTCAACCTGTTTAGTTTTCATCTCATTAGATATTTGAAAAAATTAAAATTTTAAATGAGAAATAAAATCTAAAGTTCTTTGCCCTGTATTTTAAAACAAAACAAAAAGAATTTTATTCAACTAGATCTCACTTCTTTGCATTTATGATTTAAACAGCTTTTAATAAGTTAGAACCATATCCAGCAATGACTATAACAGTAAATTTTGAGTATTTGTACAGATTTTTGTCTGTTACTATTTTTAAACAGTGCCCACCTGAATTTATCATCTCAGACAAGAATGAGATAACCAATGCTAGGCAAATTGAAAATAAAATCTGTTGGCCATTCATTACAATGGTAACAAATATCATAGTTCTATTATATTGTCTTTCCAAGATCCCCTAAAAGGCTTTTTGAAAAGGCTCACTTTAATGGACACAGAGTATTTTCCTTAGTGATATATTCTACGCATCAGGAAACATAAAAAGGCCAGGTGTGGTGGCACACACCTGTGGCACATTCCTGCACTTGGGAGGCTGAGGCAGGAGAATCACTGTGAGTGCTGGGCTAGCATGGGCTATAAAGTGACTTCAAGGCCAGATTAAACTGCATAGCAAAACCCTGTCTCAAAAAGACCAAAAAAAAAAAAAAAAAAAAAAAAAAAGCAGCTTTTAATTCCTGATAACTTGCCTTTAGATAGAAAAATTCAAATTAAACAGTCTCCCAAACGTTTAGTTTAACTTACAACTCCTTTAAAGTTTAACTACATATATGAGAATATAGAAAATTAGTCTGCCCACAAAACAATGCTGCAAACTTAGGAAAATCTAAAAAGTTAAATTTTAAAACATTAAAATAGAAAAAGTTCATATGCCTCACAAGATAGGTCACTTTGTAAGTATGGGCACTGAAAGTAGATGCAAAATAGGTACATATCTTTTCATCTTTCAGTTGTAAACAATTGTGCCCTTAAAATTTTTTAGAGGTAAAACTATTAAAAATACATTAGAGCCAGGTGTGGTGGCATATGCTCTCAGGAGGCTGAGGCAAGAAAAAGGAGGAATGGTGTAAGTTTGAGGCCGGCCTGGGCTACACAGTGAGTTCCAGGGCAGCCTTAACTACACAACAAGACTCTGTCTCAATCAATCAATCAATCAATCAGTCAATCAATCAATATTCTTCCACAGTTAGAAACTTAAAATGACTAATAATAACAGCTACCACTTGGTGGATGCCTAACCTATACCTACATTTCACAAAAATTCTCAACTTAAAAATTAATATTTCCTGTTAGATATGATAAAAGTTAAGATTCAGAGTAATCACTGATCTAAATAAAATGAAATGGCAAAACTAACTGTCAAAACTTAATCGTTCTAATCCCTACAGCTCTAAGATCCTGGTTTTTTGAAAAATGTTGCCCACCTAGCAAGATAATTCACCTTAGAGAAATTTAAGATGTTTCTGGAAATGAGTCAGTGAAAGTTTATCTGAAGTGAACCTTAAAATGCTTGACAAGTTATTTTAAACTCATAAGATAGCCCTATTATTAGAAGTATATAACAACACTTGAAATGTCTTCAAATCTACAGTCAATATTCACCACCTCTTCCCAAGCTGACTTCCTTCTCCATACTTTTAATCTAATAAACAAATTGTATGTCTAATTTTATAGCTAGATGACTGACCTCCTAGATTCCCTCATCATCTCCAAAGCCAACAGTGATTTCACTCAACCTATTGCCTCAAATATAACTGGGAAATATTCTTAATACTGACACGTAAGAAAAATCCAAATACCTCTAAGATAAAACAGGTTGTCATCCGACTTCCACCCTAAAATTTAAAGTAATTAAAAAGCTATGTCTACCACCACTTCTTATTAAAAGTACATGGCATCAGCCCTCTTAGATTTCAACGTCCTACCAGATACAGATATATATTCTGAAATCAAGATTTCCCTCAGCATTTACTGCTCCTTAGACCTCACTGTCAAAAACTTTTACTGCACTATTTCATTTCCTACTTTCTTCTACTCCCATCTCAGCATTTGTCTCCTCTCCACTTTTGCATTTATTTTCATCAAAACCAATTCTCCCAAATTTATTTGATTTTCAATTTAGACTGAAAATTCTCCAAATTATTAAAGGTTGTAAAAATTAAATCCAGACATAACATTGTTAACTTCTGTCTTTTACCAATGACCTGTAAGGACTTTTGGTTTTCCAAGATTCTGGGACACATGGGAATATTTCTCTCTTAAACTCTATTTTAATACAGTCAGTTAAGTATAGTTAAGATTTTTTAGTTTTAAAAACTGCTAAAGCTCCAAAATGCTGGGGGTTTTGTTATTGTTATGCTACAGATACAATCCAGGGCCTCATGAATACTAGAACAGTGTTCTACCACCAAGCTACATCCCCAGCCCCAAATACTATGTTTCTCACCACTGAGAAATCAGTCTTAACAAGTGTATGTCCCTAGTGACAAGTTTAGAAAACTGCAATTTCCTACATTTTCCTAAGTCTTTATTGTCCAGGAATTTTTACTATACAAACTGATTTACACTAAACAAATGAGATTTACCATTTTGTTCAAAAACGTTTTATGACAGACATACTATATATAACAAAGCACCCAAGAGCATATGTTTCAAATAAATAAACATTCAAAGGTATTCTGATGCCACAGTATGGAAAACAATATTGACCTGTATTATTCTATGAGTTTTTGTCGGTGTCCCATTCTGCGTCCTATCCTGTGTCATCACCCCTCCATACCCAGGAGTCAATCCCAGAGCCTCCCACAGGCTAGGCTAGTGCTATACCATCAGCCACACTCCCAGCCTTCCATGAAAGTTTTTTTTTTTTTTTGAACCGAGACGTGAACTCAGGACCTCATGCTTGCCAGGCAGGTACTGTGCAATGAACTGTATACCTGGCCCAAATGTATATGAAAGTTCCTGATAGACATCTTTTCATTAAACTGTGTAAGAAGATTTATTAAAGCTTCACTTGGGCATTATAACTTAGAATTTCATATAGTACAGCTTTAACTGGATCTACAAACCTATTCAACAAGGTAGACAGCTAATGCTCCAATCACCATTCTTTCTATACAGGACTCAACCATTTAGTAAAAAGCCCAGGAACAGAAACTAACCAATGACTTAATCTACAGTTTAAACAGACAGTAACTGTTCACATGAGTTTTCAACTTTCCTCCTGGCAGAGGTGAACATGAAAAATAACTTCTAAAACTATAAAGGAATAAGTTAAAATGTCGTATTTTGAAGATTGTAATGTCACTGGAAGAGTTTGAGGGCTGCCTGCAGATATGCAACAGAATTTTCAAATGACAATTCAGGATCAAGGAAAGACAGACAAGGAATGTTTTTTAGAGTGTTTTGGGGAATTTTTTTTGGTACCAGGGATTGTCAGGCAGTGGCTTGTCAGGCAGCCACTTACGCCACTGAGCTAAATCCCTAACCCGACAGACAAGAAACTTAGTTGCTAACCTTCTGACGTAATTTATGGCTCAGTTACTTGTTTTTAGTATTTGAAGCAAAAGGACATCATTAATACAGAATCTTTAAATTCCATTAGATAAAAACAAAGCATTTACTCTAAAGATTATTTTGTCCAGTAATTTTAGCATTAAGCACCTACCAAAAAAAAAAAAAATTAAGCACCTACCATGCCAAGTAAACACTATAAATACATATATTTACTTCTCATAACAACCCTATGTGGTAACAATTATTATGCCCATTCTACAAATGAGACTAAGGAAAAAACTCCTCTTTCAGTCCACAGTGTCATCACAAAATAAAGTAAATGTTTACTTTTCTAAAATTTACCAATTGACAACATTTATCTATCATGGTCATTTTTATTTTGGGGAAGAAACAGAAGCTGTACAGTGCCAGATCTAGTGAGTAAGTTTGATGAGGACACACCATAATGTTTTATGGACCTGTGTTTCTTTTGTGTGGTACTCAGGAGCAGAATTCACTATTTCTGATCACATCCCATAAAGACTCTCAGAGAAAAAGACTGCCAGAACTGCTTTAAAAAGTGGCAGGAACAATGGGATAAATGTATTAGAAGTGCTCATGTGGGTACAATCAATGATGGGGATTAATGACATATGACCTTTACTGTAATAAATTTTATTTAAACACTTATTTAAACACCAATCTTTATAGTTTAATACGAGAAAGTATGATAGGGGACAGGGATTAGCTCAGCAGCACCATGCCTGCCTGGCAAATGCAAGGGCATGCGTTCAATTCCTAGACAAAAAAAAAAAAAATAGTATGATAAAGTACAGTAACTTTTCAATTTTATTCACACGAAACACAATAATATATTTTGCAAAGCAATCCAGAACATACATAACTTATGTAACTCATATTACATAAAGAACTCAAAAGTTTTGTGAAATAATCCTTATTAAAAGGGAAGAACAAAACACTAATACCAAAGTAACTATTAATGTTTAAATATAACAGTAAAAAAGGCAAAACAAACAATATAAAACCAAAGAACACTAGTCAGAACCACCAAATCTCATAACCACACTAGTAGATTGCAACCTCACACTGAAAAAGCATTCAAATACAGTTTCTAATACCACTTCAATGAAAACAAATTTCACAGAAATGGTTTGCACATTATCTCTCAACACTGTGTGAAGAGTAACAATGCACAAGTCAATAAAAGTAATTTAATCAAGGGAACCGAAATAATATGATGTCTTCCTTAATGTTCTGGCTTGACCTAAGGGTTTGACATATTTTTGAGAACTTTTTTTTTAAGTGTCTGTTTTCAATACATGCATTTTACAATCACCTTGCAGAGTAGATACATGTACATAATACAACTTGCCAGCTTTTTTTAAAATTCCCTTACCTATTCATCCCCCTACTAGCACACATGACTTTCTAAGAAGGATCAGGAAGTCCCTGAACCTAAATACACGAGACCATACTATGCAGTGAACTTTCAAAAGTTACTGGTTCAAAGCAAGTCCACAATCACTATTTTAAAAGAACAGATGAATGACACAGCCATACAGAAATCCAAGAATGTTTTCCCCCAGTAGAGTTTCTAATAGGCTCTTAGTAGCAGACAATCTAAAAGTCTGTATTGTAGGAAAAATGAGACTATGTCTATTTTATATTCCTAAGTTAAGACAGATGTAGTTGTCACAATGTCTGATTCAGGTCATATATTTAAATAGATGACTGAAAGTCTGTGTGGAAACTGGCATAGCATCTTTTAAGCTGCTGTAGCAAAGAGGTAAGCCATAAAAAATACAAGATGGATTTAGGATTTAAATACACCATTGGGAAGAAGGAACACGGTAGATGGAGAGAAGAACACAAACTAAGAGAAAAGATGTTGGGAAAAATATTACACGTATGTAAGGTTTCTACCAGGCAAATACACTGTCTGTCACTTTGTTTGTAACAGAAGCAGCACAGTTCACCTTTGACAGTAATTATCAGCAAAAAGACTATCAAAGAGGCAAAAGCAAAGAAAGTCACATAAAGGACTCTGTGAGGCTGTAGAATGTTATGCAAATTGTCAATTCTCATTATAAATGAATCTGTCATTTTATTTCAAAATCCAAGGAGGTCCAGCTAGCACTGGATTTTAGTTTTTAAGCCAGGACAGAATCAAATCTCTAAATCAATCCTTGTCAACCATGCCTACCCATAAGAAATATCTGAGGAGATTTTAAGAATCCTGATGCCCAGGGTACACAATGGACTATTTAAAACAATATCTCTTGGACTTTGGCATCAGCGTTTTTTTTTTATATTTCCCAAATAATCTAATATACAGCTAAAGCTGAAGACTACAACTCTTAAAGGAATGTGCAAGGAAGAAACATGCATATATTTGGTTCTCCTCTAGAAAGAATTTAAAGGGCTAGTGAAAATTAAATTTATTACATAATAAACACAAACTCATCCTAAAGTGTCTGGTAGTTGAGATTAGGATATAACTCATAACATGTATTTACACTGATCTTTTATTTTGATAAGCTAACAGCATTATTTTTTCTTTTTTGTACTAGGAATTGAACTCAGGACCTTGCACTTGGTAGACAGGTGCTTTGCCGCTGAGCTAAATCTACAAACGTACAATATTATTGCTATATCAACATGTGAATTTTACTTTCATAAGCAGAAGAATAGTTTCCTCTGCAGATCATGCATAATTTATAAAGAAAATTTAGTATGTTCTAATGTTCAGGTTAACGTTTATAAATAACAAATTCTACCTAGAAAAATAAAATATATCTAAATTAGAAATCACAGAATTTAAAACTTTACCTACAGGACACATAATTTATTTTGTCTTAGCACCACTTTTTTTTTTTGTACCAGGGATCAAACTCATGACCTTGCGCTAGGCAGGCAGGTGCTTACACCGCTAAGCTACATCCCAGGCATTAGCAGCACTTTTAAAGAAATGATAAAGCCTGTGATAAAAGCAGAGAACCAAGTGGAGCTAACACTTCCTAGGTATCTGACTTTATCATCTGATCCTTATTAAAAGGTTTTACAAGTTTAGAAGTTACTTAATGTTTACAAAAATATTGCAAGTAAGGTGTAAATCCACAATAATTTTTATTGTTGTGTAAAGAGGTTCTTTGTATCATAAAGTGATAACACCAGGATTCAGGATACTCAACTTTAAACTCAATATACCCTTCCCAATTCAGTACATTCTTTTCTTCCACAAAAGTATTTTCTATAGCAACTTTCTAGGGCCCAAACTTATAAAATGTTATTACTTTTTAAATTGTATTGTTCTATTAAAAAACGAAACACTCTAAATGCTAATATGTGAAATATGCTCAAATATGACTCACTGGAGGACATAAATGCAATCATTAATGCAGTCAAACCATTCACTTTTGTACAGAACTTGTGATAAAGCTTTATCTTCCATAATTATGCCTTTGCCTATGAAAATCAATTTTCCTGAAATGAGCTGAAGGAATTCTAGTCTTGAATTTACCTCTTAGTTGTCTGTGAATAAAGACAACTTAAAATCTCCATTCCCCCTGTAAACCAGGATTAACCAAAAATAATTTCAGGATTGAAGTGAATTTCCAGATTACATAGTCTATTTACAGCATTTTAAAAATGCAGTAACAGAGGCAGAGACTTAGGGAACACTCTTTAATTCATACAAGTAGTTATTCACAAAAGTAGACCTAAAATTCAGTCCAATACTTACATCATGTACATTTAAGAAAATTATACACAAACATGGCTACTACTTTATTATCGATGGAAGCATTATCAATAGTAGCAAATATAAACAGATTTATAATTGAACTTACTGTCTAGCCCTTTGAGTATCAGTAAATATGCTACATATATTGCTGACCAGATTAAAAATAAATCCAAGGTTTATGGACTAGGTGAAGTTAGCTAGACAGGAATATGATCAATACAAGTATTAAAACTGTGGATTCCACAGAAATATCAAGCACTGAAAAAATTCATACACCCCACTGTATGTAAGATATAATTTTTTTAATTTAAAATAACCCTTGGAATATCTCTTGGTTCTCCAAGTAGAATTTGTATCAAAATATCAATTCAAATGATGTATATTTTAAAGTCAGTAAGTGTTATCAAAATAGTAAAATATATAAAATTTCATTCTTTAAGCTGCTAAAGCAACAGAGTGCAAAACTGTTCTGAAAGTACAGATAACTTTGTAATTACTTAATTTAAAACATAAACGAAAATTCTAAGGTGGGTAAATCATGAGTCAAAGCATAAAGCCAAAAGAGTTGGCACATTCCTATAATCCCAACTACCTAGGATGCTGAGGCATGAGAAATTAAAATTTTGAATCCAACCTGGACAATTTAGGGAAACTGTCTAAAAGTAAAATCAGCTGGGGATGTAGTTTATTGGTACTTGCCTAGGAATACCTCCTTACCCCAAAATCAACATTCCAGGCCAATTAGTAGACTCAATGGAATGGCAGGTTCATATACTATAGCTAACTACAAAGAAGGGAAAGGTTCAGCGGAGTTAAACTACCTGGGGATATTTTAACTGTGTGGCATAAGAAAGAAAAATTAGTGTGCAGCAGGGGGAAGAGAAAAAGCATTTACTGAGCATCAGCTTACATAGATCAAGGCAATTCATTATAAAAGGCCAAAAGTATAAGTGAGAAGACACATGCTAGGTCTTCATTAATAAGATAATTAAAAAACTGTTAATGGTACCCTGAAAAAACATAATTTGGAAGGTAAAAATATGGTACAGTCTAATAAAAATTTGTTACTGTACTAATGAGACAAAACAACACTGATGATCTAAACATCAGGGAGTATCCAATGTTTAAAAATAGCCTTACCTTAAATCAGGTGATTCGGCCCTCCCATATCGATCCTGCCACTTCCCAACGCTTGAATTGGCTTTTCTGGAGGCAGTACTTGTCTGAGACTGAGAAGATGTGCTGTTTCTGGTGAGATAAATTTTCTATGTTTTTTCTTACATATTGTTGCCTCTAACCCCCCTTTTCCTGTTGTGTTTTCTTTTTTAAAAATTCTTGACATGCTTTTTCTAAAGTTCTTTAGCATATTTGTACATCATTTGTTTCAAGTCACAAAATACTTGTTATGATACTAGCTACTTAGTGGAATTTAAATATAGATGTGTTATGAACATTTTATAACTCTAGAATATTTTTAGAAAATATTCTTTCAAAGCACTATGATATTAAAGTGCATAAAAGAAAAAAGAACAAAGAGCTAGGCTCAGGTTAAAATACATTATAGAGACAAATTTCTGTGCTTCTATGAAGTAAAAACATTAATTTCTGCAGTTTTATAAAATTGTACTCAATATATTGGGACTTCTTTCTCCATATTCTTTAAAAGATATAGGTACTGTTAGTGCAACCAGTTAACAGTAACACTGATGTATGTCATAAAAACCTATGCTACATATATTTTATTAAAATTCCACTTCAAATATAACATAACTCTTTCAAAGTAAAATTCCAAAGGAAGTTAATTTTATCTCAGTGGTGTCCTGCTAATCCTTTTAAAAACAATTAAAATGCTCTTTCAGAGTAACAGGAAAAATATGTTTACATATTAACTTATATAAAAAAAAGACAGGAGGTAAGAGTAAACCAGAAACTAAATGAAATGTTACTGATAGAATGAAGGAAATAGAAAACAGACTGCTGACAAATCTCTATATACTTTTAGAAGGTCTGGCCTTTGGAATAATGTTGTATGTTTTATATGTGCAAAAGCAATAATAACAGTAACCACGAAGGAAAAGAAATGCCAAAAGATACTATGAACCAATTTATATTTTTAAATAATTAATATTACCACTTTAAAGGAAACTTTTGAACACAATTATTTTGATTAGTTACACTTAATATAAAAGAAAAAAGAAAAACAACTGTAAACAGAACTTGAGCTTCACTTAATGGTTTTTGGAATGTTTAAGTGCAGAAGTTTCAAAGTCTTTCACATGTATTTGAAGAGTAATCAAATGAGTATTTATACTGAACTTATCAGGAACCAGGTTCTCACTATGAGAAAAGGGAGCCATAGTAAGGAATAAGAGAATGGAAAAACTCTGGTATAGAGCTGGATGTAAAAGGAATATATCATGATTAAAACTTTTAAAAAAACAGTATGTTTAAGAAAATTTCATATTGAAACTGCTACTGTTTTCCTAGCTTTGAGGGCTAAAAAGGCCTGGAAATAAATAATGACAACTCAGTACGATGAACACAGCTATTACCCTGACCTTGACTTTCAACTGTTTTCCACTAAGAGGAGCCACTTCAAGAAATGGCTTCTTCTTGGGAAGTCGCTTAGAAAGCACAAGATAAGTCTGGAAGATGTAGCTTTGCTAGTTAACGCATCTTTAAAAAAAAAAAACAAAAAACAGTGACATGGTATGCCAGAGGTCAGGGGAGCAGTTTGAAGAGGTTCCCCCGATCATATTTCAAATAATTTTAGCATCAAAATGAATTATGCTTTATACAAATCATACATATGCTTTGCATATATTATAGTGTGCCCTATAACCATTTAACAGAAAGTATGTTATTAAACCTAATTTTAAGCCATATATATACAACTTTCACACATAAAATGTGAATAAATCAATCAATCTAAGAATAATATGTAAGTGGAAGATGTGGGAAACCTCATTTTTAAAGTAGAATGGCAATGCAACTAATGTTGAGAAATAAAAGACCTAATCACTGTTTTGCAGTAACTACACTAACTGATTAATTTAAAATCATGGATGGATGCTACAAGTTTTAGGAAGTTTAAAGAAGAATGAAATATTTCCATTCACTCTCCCCACAAAATTCCTAATTAAACACAAAGGAGAAAATAGTAACTTTTCAGTACAGAAAGAAACCCAAAGGACACAAGTGATTAAAGTTATCATCACTAATAAAATAATGGAAAAAATGAGTATGTATCTTTAAGATTAATGCACAGAGGAAGACACACATCACTTAAACATACAGTACCCCAAAAAGCAAAACTTAAATCTAATAGGAGATACCAGACAAATCGAGTTAATGACCATTTACAAAAACTTGGACTATAAAATTCATTTTCACGAAGTACAACAAAAGGTTGAGAAGTCATTCCATATTTAAAAATATAACGAGAGTCAAATATAATCAGAGAGTCAAACATAATGAGTGATCCTGGAATAAACATTAAATTAGGAAAGAAAGTACAATAAAGAACCTTGTTAGGGTAACTAGCAAAATGTCTGGCTTTGATACTATTAGATAAAAGTATTAATTTATTATTAGATTTTTCTGATATTGGTAAGCATGTCCTATGATCATCCTAAGATTATGTAGTGAATTTACTTGATCTGAAGATACACATATGGAAGAATTTAGCACTCAAGGGGAATAATGCTCACAATTAACATTCAAATGACTCAGGAAAAAATTATTCAGAAATTATGAAGCAAGTATGACAACATGGTGACTCTGTAAAAGTTCTTTGTACATTTCCTTTTTTTTTTCTTTGAGACAGAGTCTCACTATGTAGTGCAGGCTAACCTTGAGCTCACTTATGTAGCCCAGGCTTGCCTCAAACTCATGGCAATCCTCCTGCCTCTGCCTTCCAAGTGCTGGGATTACAGGCATACACCACCACACTGAACCTTTATACTTTTTCTTTCAACTCTTTGTAAGTTTCAATTTTTGTCAAAATAAAACAAAATAATAAAAACAAAAACAAAGGGGGCATAACAGACCACAGGGAAAATAGTAACATTCTGTTTAATGATTTATGTGCTGGTTGACATGGGGATGTCATTTTTGAAAAGTCATCAAGCTGTCAATTCAAAATATTGTTTTTGGAAGTACATATGTACTTCCAAAATGATTAAGCAGAACATTCTAATACATTATACACTAAATATAACATTTTATTTAAGTATGCTAATTTGCCGGGCAGTTCTGAAAGTCAGAAATTCTATATGACTGAACATCAGTAATTCTATATGCAACAATAATGCAATCCAAGGGCCAGGGATATAGCTCAGTGGCACAGTACCTGCCTTGCAAGCAGGAGGTCATGAGTTCGATCCCCGATACCAAATAAATAAATAAATAAAACGCAATCCAAGATTTTAGCAATGGGAATACAGCACCAGGGTCAATAGTGCAGTTCACTGCTCTTAAATATCTGCTCTGCAGTCTTTATTACATTTTAATAATAACATTACTGTCGTCTCTCTAAAGTCAATAAAATTTTACTTTCAAAGATTCTTTCTACCCAGTTTTATAAATATAAAAACAGAAAAGTGTTTTAAGGGAAACAATTCACAATGAATGAAAGGTACCCTTCCAAGCAACTGAAAATGAATCAAAAAACAAAACTTTCCTAACAAGTGATCAGCAATGTCCTTTACATGCAAAAGTGAGTGTTGACACGCTACATGTTTCATAGGTTGCAGAGGCAATTATTCATTTTTTATTTTAGTGGTGATGAGCCCACTAATTTTCCCATCCTTCTGTTACCAATGTTTTATTGTCCCGAACTCACCTCTACCTTTTCACTTCTCTTTACCCATCTCTCCTAGTGCCATGATCAAACATTATAATCACCTCCACAATTATATGCTGTTTTTTTGGCCTATTTTTCCCTTTGTCACAATGGTCTAACCTCCGCGGCTAGTAAGTACAACTCTAGTTATCCTTCATGAATACACAAATACTTAACAAGAGTAAGAAAAATGCACCATCTGTGTTAAATCATGGCATTAACCTAAGAAAAAATGGAAATATACAGTTTATCTCTATGCATCATCAACTTTTCACTTTACTAACCCATTGGTTAGCAAATAAAAATGACGTACTTTCTCCTATCTTGGAAAAAAAAAAAAGCCCTTTCTTGACCCCACATTTCCCTCCAGCTACTGCCAAGCAGTTCTTGTATTCTTTCACATTAACATAGTCCAAACAAAGACTATTTCAGGCCCTCTCTCTTCTTGAATCTTTACTATCCCATTTCCACCATCTTTATTCTCTCCAGGTAAGTCTGCATCTTATTTTGCTGGGAAACAGCAATCAAAAGAGAACTTCTAATTGTTCCCATAACCATGATCCTCCTCCTACTCGCCTGCACTTGGCCCTGTAGCTATCCTACATTCTCTGTTGCTATGAATGAACTGCTTGTTGTCCATGTTCCTACTTGAGTTTAACCTTACTCCTCATGTATCACATCTTCTGGTCTTAGTAAGGACATTGATCTACAACTGTCCCTTTCTCCCTATTCAGCCATGAATAATTTATTGGTTAGTAAATAACCATAAAGTATACAAAATACTGCAATTTCTTTTGTTTTAAAAAACGTTCTCCTGAATCCATATGTCCCTTTAGATACCAGCTCCCAGTCCTACAAAAAGATTTTTTTAAAAAATATTTTTTCCTAAAGTCTTTCCTCTCATCCTCCCTTAAACCCAATCCAATGTCTTTAACTGTACTTTGTACACTGAAAATGATCCTAGTCAGAATCACCAATGACCAACACACTGGAAAATCCAAGTTACTCTCAGTCTTCACCTTAACCAATCCTTAAATGTTGAATATTAACAGTCGACCATCCCTTCTTAAAACGCATTCAATATATACACGGGGGTTTTCTTCTTCACTATCGTTCTTTCTTATTGGTTTTCTCTTACAGATTTATTTTTCTTGTCTACAAAGGAGTGTCCTATCATTTCTCTAGCAATACTTATCTTTTATAGTCTAATTCCATTCCACAGCTTCATTTCAATACTATTTATACAATGATCATCCCAAATTTGTATCTTAGTTGATTCTCTTCCCCCTACTCCAGACCCACATATCCAACTTCCCACTCAAATTTTCCATTTGTATGTTAAGCAGTCACTTCAATTTTATTGTCCTAAACTAAACTCTTAGTCTTCTACCTCCAAAGCCACTCCTACTGTTATCTTTCCATCTCAGTAAAGACAAGTCTCTCATTCAAACTAAGGTGAGGACAAAATCCTTGGATTCACCCTCAATACCTTTCTCCTTCCAATCTGTACCTGATCCACTAAGACAGGTTGGTTTTGTTGTTATTTTTGTTGTTTTTTGGTCTGTTTTTTGAGATAGAACCTTGCTATGTAGTTCAGGCTAGCCTGGACTCACTAGGTAGCTCAGGCTGGTTTAACTCTCAGCAATCCTCCTGTTTCAGCCTTCTCAATGTTGGGATTACAGGCAAACCCTACCACGCCCAGCTCAAAATAGTATATTGGCTACCATTTAGTATTTCATCAGTAGTGACAACTACTTAACTATCTTTACCACTACCACTTTAACCCAGGTCCCCATTACCTCTTGCCTAAGTAACTGAGTTTTCAATAGGTCCCTATTTTTACTCTTTATCACTCTAGGCTACTCTTAGTAAAGCTCCTAAATTGAGATTTTAAAACCCAACCCAAAATAATAACAAAATACAAAAGGCAAAGTGCAGAAAATTGATGCTGATTTTTAAAGAGTTATAATAGCAAACATCTAGCATATATTCAATCACCAAATGTTGTTATAAAACACTTTATGCTAATTAACTCATTTAAATATATAACTACAGTGGGAGAGATGTGCTATTGCTACATTTTATAAATTAGAAAATCCTGATTTAACAAGATTAAGAAATTTGCCCAAGGACACAAAAGCAGTAAAATGCAAGGCTAGATTTTGAATCCCAAAAGTCTAACTCCAGTTTCAAGCTCTCATTATTACACTATACTGTCGAACACTATAAACTCAATGAGTCAAAGTTGACCTTTAGAAAAATGAAAGCCAAAATACTGTATATTAAAAGTATCAATATTCCTTAGCTATCATAAATTCTCCCAACATTTTATGAGATTGCATTTAAACAATTAGATGGCATATGACAAACCACAAAAATCTTGAATTGCTTTCTGACATTTAATTTTGGCTGAAAGCTCCAAAACTCTTCATCTTAAGGTTAAACAAGATACTCCCATAAGACCTTTTCCTGCATTAGTATATTAGGAAGTATAACCTCTTACAATAATTAAAAAAATGTAAAAAGATGAAAACAGAAAATTGTGTAAAATAAAGAAGCAACACGAAAGGTAAATGATGTGGCTGAGAAATAATAACAGTGAGATTGATTTGTTTCAGGCTCAGGTTTAAGTCACCTTTATTTAATCCAAGAAAAACTGCTTGACATACTACTCATCTTAGCCTATCATTTGCGTTTTTCTTGTAATGGAGTAGAAAGGTAACTATTTGTCACATTTGAGAAAAACAGTATTTTGCAGCGTATATTTCTCTTAGATCTAGTATTTGTGGATACGAAGTTAAGTACAATCATTTATAACCAAATAAAGAAAGTAGTTTAAATATAAAAGGTTTTCCAGAGCTGGAGATTTGGCTCAGCGGCATAGGTGCCTGCCTTACAAGCGTGTGGTCATGAGTTCGATCCCCAGTACCAATAAAAAAAAATAACAATAATAATAAAATAAAATAAAATAAAATAAAATAAAATAAAATAAAATAATTTTTTTTTTTAAAAAAAGGTTTTCCAGGGTGAAATTTCTACTACCTTTTACTAAAATCAGCAAAAACACTTTTAAACCCAATAGCTCTAGACTTAGGAAGTCCAATTACTCTCTGTAAGAATAATACACAGGAAACAAAAAAATCAGTTAGCACCTCTCTTAAAAATAAGGTAACTGGGCTGGGGGATTTAGTTCAGCGGCATAAGCACTTGCCTGGCAAGTGTGAGGTTGTGAGTTCGATCCCCGGTACCAAAAAAAAAAAAAAAAAAAAAAAAATAAGGTAACTATCTCTTCACATATACTCATAAGTATATATTATATTTCATTTCTTGCTTATCCAGGCTTTTTTTAAGTTGGAATACCACCCTAAAAATTTTTCCACTAAGAATTCATTTTGCATAAAAGTGGAATGTCTCAGTTTTTGTTAGTAAATAGTGATAGATTTTATAAAAATATAAAGATAACAACTCTTAGAATAACTGAGTTACAATTGTCTGTCTAACCTGCTTGGTGGAAGTCCAGTCTTGAACAAAGATGGAGGAGAAGTAAACTCAGCTTTTGTAGAAGGAAGTGCTGCTTCTTTCTCTGAATTTCCAGTTCTCCCCTGTTGTACCTAAAAGCAAGCAAGCAAACAAACAAAACAAACCACAAAAAAACTGTATTATTAGCTTTTTAAATTTAATAGTATACTCAAACAAAGTGTATTTTAGATATTAGCTTTGTAAACACAAAGAAAGTAAAACACAAAGAATGTTTCATGACTGAATAATTATTAGAAGTAACCTATGTTAGATTAGCATTAGGTAAAAGGCACCAAAGATGGATTATGGGGTCAAAATGCTCCAACTATTAAAACAGACACATTTCTGCAGCCTGGTATGGTGCCATGGTGGCACAAGACTATAATCCCAGCCCTTGGAGGCTAAGGAAGAATTGTGAGTTCAGGATCAGCTGGGTCTACACAGCAAGATCTTGTCTCAAAAACTCAAAATAATAATTTTTAAAAAGAAGTTTATACTTTGTCACTTAGAAGCCCAAAGCCTTTTAAGCTTTTATACTTTGCTTCAGATGAACAGAAGTATGTCTAAAACACTTGGTTACGACTCCATGCTTCAGAGTTCAAGAAAGACCATGAAGAATCTTCCCTTCCATATTCACTACCCTTATCTTAACAAACGATCAATGACCATTTTTAGCTGTTCTATTTTCTATTTAGACTATGACTTTAAAGTTGCCCTATACTTAAATAATTATCACACTTATTTTAGGTTATATTTAAACTTTTATTGTCTGTTTTATTTAAATTCAACGTCACTCACCTTCTCCATGAGGTAAAGGCCAACAGAATCTCAGATATTCTGATGAGTCACTGAGTTGCTTCCAGAAATCATCTCCCTCCCAACTAATCATTATGTGAGGGGACAATAAGTTTTTTTCGTTCATTTAAGCAACTATAATCTGATTGCTTATTAATTGGCGTCTAGCTCAGTCTCTAATTGATACTTTCATATAATTAGGGTTTAGCATTTAGTTTATTTGAAAATAAGTCTCAATGCTTTTTAAAAATTCATTTAAAATGTACTGATGTTAACAAGAGAAGTAGATTAGCACTAAGGCAATGGAGATAGACTGAAATGATTGAAAGCAGACAGTCCACAAGTAACACTAAAAAAAAAATCTATTGACAGGAAAGTAAACATAATTCAGTCCCCAAATATTTATTAACTATCTCCTACTTACCATATTCTGAGACTATAGTCAAAAATACACAAATCTTAGTGAAAACCAGAAATATGAGACCAACATCTGGTTGTGGTGGCAGCTGTCTGTATTCCAGCTAGGCACTGGAGCTTGAGGTAAGATGATCGTTACAAGTTTAAAGCCACTGGGCTGCACAGTACAAAGTTCAACACCAGCCTAAACTACACAGTAAAAACTTACCTCAAACAAAAAAGTATGAATAAGAAAAAACATACTAGGCATAAGGTGCATTACTGTCACAGTTTTAGGCATCCACTAGGGATACTGGAATGTATTCTCTGCAGATATGTGAAGACTACTATATCATTTAAGCTATTAGTCTTGGAATGGCCTTACCTCACTATGCTCATTCTTTATCATGTTACTGCTTTCTAAGTTTTCTTCATAGGCTTTATCACTAATATTATTATCTGAAATAATTTCATTTTGTATGACTACTGGTGCCACTATAATGGAGGGTCACTGAAGATATAAACTATGTATAATAAAAATGTGTATCTCAAATGCCTAGAAAAAGTGTCTGGGATACAATAAATAATAAGTATTTCATTAACTGTGAACTCACCTTCAATGTCACTTCTTCAAAGTCCTTCAAAGGACATGTTTATATAATTTGGCATGATTACTTAATTAATATTTATCCTTCCCATTAAGATGGATAAACTGCAACACTATGGGGTCAATGTCTAATATGTGCATCTTACCTCCCCACTAAGTGTAATACCATTCTTGGCACAGACAATGCTCAATTAAAAATTGGGAAAGAGAAAAGGAAGTTTGGGAAAATGAAGTGAGAGAGCTTAAAAGACAGAGATGGAAGAACAGATACCAAAAAAATAAAATCTACAGTAGGAAGAAAGGAGAAGATAGGAAGATGGCAGATTCTAAAACATATAACCCTTGCTTGTACTTCCTAACTTCTTCTCTATCCTTAGTTTGTCCATAATATACTCATTGAACAATTCTGAAAATTCTTACCAGTCAACTTGAATTATCATTAACTACTTGTTCTTCTTTAGACTTGCACTCAGGATTACAAGTCTCAAAAGTTGTACATATTACTTCCTATGGCCTAACATTAAAAAAAAATGACTTGTAAGACACTGTAACTAATTTCCTAAAACATAAAAACATGTCTTTACATCTAAAAAAGAAACTCATTAAATTGTCATACACTCAAAAGATTGTATCACTCTTTAAAATTATTTTTATTCAAAAAGTTTAACAATGTAGGAAAATATTTAGCAAAAATGTTAGAATGAAAAAAGGGACAGCATAGCGTCATAACTGAATTAGCATAATTGTGTTTTGACCAGTAATGAAAAAAAATTGAAAGATCAACAAAATTTAGGACTTTCAAAGCAGATGAAAAAAACAGTATGTGAATGAGCAAACTAAACAAAGCTGAATCCTAAGTCAGCAATGAAAAAGCACAGGCATATTCATTATCATGATGGGACCCCCCAAAAGTTTCAGAAACTGACAACTCCAGTTCCCAAAACATATGAATCATCCAGCCATATACTTTCTAGGCAGGCTACTGGAATACTAGAAGTCTTCTCTGAAAAAAATCATTACTGCCACTAAAGGGGGAAAAAAAAGTAAAACATCCTAGCATATTACTGTGTAAAAAGCTTGGTCCCACTGCAAAGCCTACACTCAACAAGTTCTATTCATATATGTATATCTTCCAATCAATTTTTTGGTAGTCCACTCTAACATGAAGTGAATGGCCAACCAGCAACAAGCATTTAAGAAAAAGTCCAAGTCAAAAGCCAAAAATAACAAAACACACAAAAAAATCAGCCTGAAGAAAACATTGTACAGTAAAGGAAAACCTAACAGAAACAATTTATAATTAACAACCTTTGAGAACTGGGGAGGAAGAAAAGATATTGATTACTGTAAAACGATAGGATATTACAATGAAATAGTAACTTTCTTGGGTATTAAAAATATAACAGCAAAACTGAGAACAGTAAAAAGGTTAAAAAGTTGAAGAAATCTCTCCAGAGATGAATAAGATCTCTAAAAGAAAATAGGACAGAAAAAGTAAAAGTCCATCCTCAAAGTGAAGGATACGTATCTCCAAATTAAAGAAAGCAAGTACTTAGGTTAATGGATGAAAACAGATCAAGAAACATAGTAATTATGAAATTTCAGAATACAGATAACAAAACTCACTGTATTCTGCTAGAGAAAAAAATGCACACGTACTTACGTGTGTGCACATATGAATAAAAAAAGGTTTTTTAAGAAAATGTTTTGCATCAGGGATATAGTTAAGTCACATAGCACCTGCCTGGCAAGCGTAAGGTCTTGAGTTTGATTCCTAGTACAAAAAAAAAAAAAAAAGAGCAAATGTTGTGGTCAATTTTTCTTATACAATCTACATATTTTCAATAGTCACTTCTTGCTTGCTCCTTATCCCAAACAATGTAGTTAGACAACGGTTTTTCTACCTGATTGAGAAACTGTTTTTAGATGTATAAAATGTCGCACCATTTTGCTTAAAAATAAACAAAACCTAGCTGGGTATAGTAACCCATTCCTGTAATCCAAACTACGCTCAGGCAGGAGAATCACAAACTCAAAGACTAGCTTGAGTAGTCAGCAGGACTCTGGCTCAAAATAAAAAAATAATAAAAAGGGGTGGGAATATAGCTTAGTGGTACACTGCTTGCACAGCACATTTACATAACGCCCTGGGCCACATCCCTGTACCTCAAAAAACAAAAACAAAATTTACTATCATGGAAGTACTTTACCTGAGGAATATGAACATGCTAATAGCCATCGAAGCTGTATGATAAGAATTAAAGGTTCCTTGGTACTATTCTCATTCATTACCATGTTTGAATATTTACATGATGAGAAGCAGAAAAAATAGGGTGACAGGTTGACACTCCGGTGAGGATGAAATTACCTTTGCCAGAGATAAGAAATCACAATTCACCACTGAGTTCAAGCCCTAAGTCGTCTCATTGCTTATAATACCACAAAACCTCCCTCTAACAAGCCTCTGACTCCGTTTATCTCTTTTGTATTCTACAATCCATCCTGCTGCAACTCCTTTTTCTAAAAAACAGATCTTTAAGCTTTGTGTTCCTAAAAAGGCTTCCTGTTGCCTACATAAATGTTTGCTGGCTAGTCTTTCTCATCATGGCTCTGCTTTCTATATAAACCATGTTAGAAATAGCAACAACAAAAAAGTTTATCACACACATTATTAAATATAAACCCTATTTCCAAATCAGTATTTCTAACAGACTATTAGTATTTAAGCACATTATAAATGAAATCAAGTCCTTTTTCAGAATCAAGTTAATGAGAATGAAACTATCAACAACCTCTCAAATAATCAAGACATTTCAAAATAAACTTTCAATATATATACAAAATACATGTACAAAATATATTTATCATCACCACCTTGAATGAGAGACCAGCCCAAATGAATTTCTTTTCACTGTTTTTAAAGTCTACTCTAAAACATATAGTATAAAGGAGTTGACAGTTTATAATGGCAGTCCTAATTTTTCTATTAAAAAATTCAGTGCTACTGCAAACAAACTAGTTCATAAAGACAACTTGTCTGTCTACTCATAATCAAGAATAAAAAAATTCAATGCCTAAGTAGACAATATTCCCAAAGAACCTGATAATCATTTATATTAGTGCAGACAGCATCAAAATGTTTACAACAGGACAAGTACCAAATACTCATAAATTAAATTAAATTCTGTGTGCAGACCTCTGACCAGCAGAGTGCTTACTGCAGAGAGAGAGTACATGGACTGCATAAGGCACTATTTTAGTGGACAGGGCTCATGTCCTCCCAATGGGCACAGAGTTCCACATCCAGACCACAAAAGTTTCTCCAGTGAATCACACACTCTAAAGGCTCCTCCCAGTGTTCACCCTAGTGTTATTCAATGTAAGAATCAAATATTAAGAGAAAGAAAGCAGAACACTCAACCAAGTTTCAAGAAAACAAATATGAAAATATTACTATTTTGACTAGCTCTGTGATTGTACCATGGCAAGAAGCCAGAAGTCAGACTTGACATACAAATGGTGTCACAGAAACCTGCTCCTTCTAAATATTAATTTTAAAAATCAATTGCTTTATCCCATTCCTTAAGTTCTCAGAGACTCTCAGAGAACACATAAAATTCTAGACAATATCTTGAATTACAAGAGAAATCATACCAATGATTTCAGTGTCAGATAGATAAATCTAACATTTCTTTTTAAAGAAAATTAGGAAAAATAAACCTTTAATTGTGCTGATAAAGATTACAATATGATCCACAATGAGGGCTTAATCTGTTGTTATGGACTTTTATATTTTACAAGCAAATATGTACTAGACACAAAATATAATCTCAACATATAGCAAAGAATAGTTTTACTTGGCATTTGTTAGTACAATAGGCTATAAATACACATGCTGGCAAAAGAGATAAAAAACAATCAGCAAATTTGTAAGTCACCAGGAAGCTGAAGGGTTGGAAAGAAAGGTAGCTATTTTCATTTTAAATTTGTCCCTTCAATAGTGGTATGGGAGCAGACTCAAGAACAAAAATGAGAGCAACCAAGGATAATTTACTAAAATTCACCTTAAAAAGATTGAATCTGCCATCTTGCATCTCTGCACCTGGTGTAACTTCCATAGTACAGTCTTCGGCCTAAGTTAAATAACATATTCCCCATTAAGATACCACACAAATTTTACTTGATAGGCCATATAAGACAAACTAGCTATGGCTAGTCTGTGATTTGAAACTAAGTAAGTAAGATAATCATTAACATGAAACTCTAAAAGGAAAGGAAGGGGAAAAAACAAACATGGTAAAGAGAATGAAAAATTTAAACTACAATACAGCATTTAACCAGCCTTAATAGAGAAAACTGACTTATTTAGGATATACAAATAGGACAACAGAAAAGACAGGGGTATTTTGGAATGTTTACTAATTACCGTAATTTTATTTGTAGTAGAAGTAACTGGTATAACTTCAAGTCCCATTCGTATCCTCTTTTGTTTTTCACAGTAAGCTTTCCAGGTATCTTCATTAAACCCATAATTAAAATAATCAGAAAGATCAGCACCTACAGATAAAACACAGCTTTAATGTACAAATATTTCAACTCTGTAGAGCATAAAAAATATGAACCACAAAAATACAATTCTATAGTTCTACTGGTCTCAGTATTCCCTTTAATTTTACTTTTCAAAATTAACCAGCACAGAAGAAAAAGACTACAAACACTTTGATCAAAACATATAATAAATAATATCCAAGTCTATATTCAAAGGAGTATCAGGCCACTAGTAAGATTTAATCATATAAGTCTTAGCACTCATCAATTGCTCAAGGCAAAAAGAAAAAAAAAAAGAAAAAATGCTGAAAAAACAATATTCTAAATTGATGGTCAAAATTACTTTTCTGATGACATGAATACTTTTTTGAAATTAATATAACATAATCCACAATAATCTCACCAGGTTTACGCCATGGTTTATCTTCGAAAGAATCCAAATCTACCTCCAAGAGTGGAACTCCATTAATGCTTCCAGGAGCATCAAGGTCTACACCTTTGACTTTTGTTCCTATTATATAGAAATACAAAATGGTAAGGGTGCTACATAAAAAAAAACATACAACAGAAAATATTAACATGGCTTTACCATTCTTAGCACAATAAATGGCAAGGATTCAATGTTTACTTTTTACCATAGAGAAAAGCAAGTTAAAACAAACCTTATGCTGTAACTATTAAGATAAACTGAATAAAACGATTAGGGAATCATTATTACTTATAAATAAGGGATTACTGTCCCAATAAGAAATTGTTAACTTTCATGTTTTAAATCACTGTTTTATACAGTGAGTGAAGATAAACTTTTAAAGAATTATAAAAGAACAACAATAATAATAGTAAGAACTAGGAATAATAAAGAATTACATAGCCAGTGCAGATTAAAATATTTACTCTCTGGCCCTTTATGTAAAATTTGTTGATGTCTGTGACATATACTCAAACATTATTCATTCATTCATTAAAAGAGCTATTATAATCTGCTTATGATCTATTCAAGACATGTGCCCTTTTTTCCTAGTGATATAACTACAAATTTTACCTGTGGTTCCATAAACTCTTCCCCCTGTCTTGATGTTAAGATTTACAGGTGCTGTACCATAACTCCTAAAACAAATCAATAAAAATTATCTCAGAAATATAAAAGATACAACACAGTAATATTATGTAATGTGTTACACACCCATACACATAGATTCATTTATAACAATGGAGCTACATTTGGTTACACAGCTATAAATGGACAGACTAACACACTCATATTTTAGAAAATGCCTTAACCTAATTTTAAAAGCCTGCCACTTGCTCAATTAAAAAAAAATACACGTTTAAAAGTCTGACATATTTCCATCTCAGAAATCTTCCTGCCACTATTTTAATATCCCACTGTAGCAAACTTCGTTTACAGACATCTATTTCCTTACCTCCTAGTTCTTCAATATACAGCAATACTGCAAGAGTGAGTTCTCTACCTTGTTCCAAAAATTCAGTGGTCCTGTTTTAGTCATCCCCACATTTTATACTACTGATAAAACCTTTTTCAAATATCCATGGAGTATTTTGTTCACAAAATGCATTTATACGAAACTAAAAAAAAGAGCCCGGGGTAAAGCAGAAGTATGTGCTGATGCTAGGTGGTAGGGAGCAAGGGAGAAACTTCTAAAATGTTTGTCATTTTTCTTGATCTGAATTTTGTTTACATGAGCATATACATTTAAAAATTACTGTGGTGCACCTTTTAACATGATAGAGAAGTTCAACAAACCTATGTTCAAATTCAAGTTTGGTCAACAATTAGTTGTATAACCTTGGTCAAGTACTTTAAACTCCATCAGCTTTGTGTAAATTTTCTGTAAGATATTTAAAGATAGTTTTCTACTTTCTTTCAAGCATCCTTGTATGAGTAGAAAAATCAAATAATCTAACTAAAATAATTAAGTTTACATACAAGAACAGGACATAAGGAATTAGATGAAGAAGGCAAGAATCATATTGAACAAATGTGTTACTAAGACCTGAAGTTATAGATAAATGGTCAGTGGTTTATTTCTCACAATTTATTGTTACTTAATTTGGTTCTTTTTCCTCAAAAATTTAGTCAACTGGACTAACAATGATTCATTGCTTTTGGTTTGCCTAATAAAAATTTGTGTTTTTTTATCTCCAATTTAATGAATCTATGGGACTTAGACTTAAGTTACATTATCACTATTATTTTTGTGTTATATCTTTGTTTTGTTGGTTTTCTGAGACAGGTTCTCTATATGTAATTCAGACTGGCCTTAGACTCACATACCCAGCTCCTTTTACTTTTTTTTTAAAGGACAAATGCAATAAAATATATAAGTAAGTATAGCTCCATTGCTATAAATGCAAAAACTTATAAAGTAGCTGAAATCAAACTGTTACTATCATCAAGCAATACTATCATTTCCAAGTTGAAAAGTGATTTATTTAATAAATGCGTATTAAGCAAGAAAGTATGTGCAATGTTGATCTAGACCAGTGATGGTGAATCTTTTAGAGACAAGTAGCCAAACTAGAATCCCAAATTCACAGTATTTATCACAAAGTCCAACACCTCAACTAAAACTGAATACTGAGGTTTTAGTTTAGAAAAAAACAATTCAGACACTTAACATCTTTTGGCTTAGAAGAAAAATAACATGTGCCATAGGTCTGCCATTACTGGTCTAAATGAAAGATGGAAAATGAGGAGCTACATAAATATGGTTCCTGTCTACAATCCTTACATGTCAACAAATTAAATTTAGGATAGCAAAAGCAGCTAAGAAATATCAATGTATAGTATGACACATATAAATTCTAGTTTTAAAGCTTATTGTACAAAAATCAAGGATAATATTGAAACTGTGCTCTTATAGGACTGCTGTAAGGGAAAAAAAAAAATCAATGAACTTTATGAATATGAGCCATAAATGCTTGCTAAAGAGCTTCTATGCACCTTACACCCTACCCCTACTGGGCTATCTTTCACTGCCTCTTCTGTTGTTTAAAACACCACTTTTTTAAAAAATGCCATCATGCCTTTATATTCTTTGCATGCACAGAAGCTTTGCTGTACAGAAAACCTGATACACTGTCCAACAGACCACTGTGATCCGTAAAGTCTCAGGCTCCACTAAGAGCCAGACATACGTAAGTTTCCTAAAAGAATTTTACAATAAATGTGTCTATTTAAACTGACATTTGGGGTTGGGGATATAGCTCAGTGGCACAGTGTCTACCTGTCAACACAAAGTCCTGAGTTCAGTTCCCAGTACAAAAAACCCCACAAAACAAAGACATTTAATGTGTTAAATCTTTTTTAACGTGTTCCTCCCATTATGTATTCAACTAACTACTCAAGAAACCCTTGCCAGGAGTGGTGGTGGTGCATACCTGTAATCCTAGCACTAGGGAGGCTGAGGAAGAAGGATCTTTGGAGTTTAAGACCAGTCTGGGGCACCAAGAGAGCACAAAGCCAGCCTGAACTACACAGTGAGACTCTCTTTCTCTCAAAAAAAAAAAAGAAAAAGAAAAAGAAAAAGAAAAAAAAAAGAAACCCTTAAGTTACTGCGTCCTTAAGTCTTCATCCATAACTAACCAGTTAATCATGCTACTACTTCTATTCACTGCTCACCCTAATAACTTTCTTACCCATCCATCCCTATGCTACTTCTGCTGCATTAGATTGTCATCTTACCTGACCAACTACAAATACTAGCTAATTTCTCTCCATCAAATCCATTCCAAATATTGCTACTAAATTTATCTTCCCACATAATCTAATATTCCTAAAAAACTTCTAAAAGTTCCACAAGGATATACAAAAACATCATAATTTCTTCCTTAAATGACTTCATCCATCTGTTTTCATTTACCTCCAGTTAAGCAGCAGCTCTGTCATGTTTCCATTATGATTACTTATTTAAGCAGCACCCTCTATCTAAACTGATCAGTTCTCTGCCTGACACAAGACTTATTCCAGCAAGCTGGAATGGTATCTCTGGAATCCTCAACTATCAAAGTTTTAAATCACTTTGTATATACTTCTATCACGGTGCACTGAGAGTATTTCCCCACTTACCTGTTTTCCTCACTATTTCTGAAAAATAAGGGCTATTTTATCTTTTTGTATTCCATCATTAATTAATTAATTAACTTTGAAATAAAAAACAGGTGTTTCCACCAACTCTACCCAATTAGTTAACTTTATCATTAAGACAAGTATTTTCATGGTGAAATTTTAAGAGTTCTTCTGTATCATGGTTGAAATGAAAAAATATAAAAACAATTGAAATAGTCACTTACGGTATGACACTGGCCAAATGGTTGCTTAAAAATGTTTACCTGAAATCTTAAGTGAATGTATTACAATAAAAAATTGAACACAAAGTGTTTGTAAATGACTGGGTGAATCTCGGTAGTAACAAACTTAAATATAAATTATTCCTACTTTGATCTATTTTCTTTATATTTAATTGATGTATAAAATGAACTTTAACAAAAGCAAAGTTTCCTAAAAAAATGCTATTTTGCACTTTCAAACAACTTACAATAACTAGTACTCTTTTAACACATTTTGCCCTTTAAATTAGCCTCTAGTCAGGCATGGTGGCACATGCCTGAAATTCCAGCAGCTACAGGGTTTGAGTAGGAGGATCATTGTGAGTTCCAGGCCAGTCTAGGTTATATGGTGATTTCAAGGCTAGCTTGAACTACATAGTGAGACCTTGTTGCAAAAGTAAGTCTCTAAAAATACTATGTACAAAGTAATATTTTACTAAATTTTATTGTCTTCCTGGCTTTCTTTTGGTCTTCAAGCGATAAGAAAAATTATATTTTGCTTTAAATAGACTTATACTTGCAAATACAAACAACTTGATTTAATGAAATCTACTGAATATGCAATAGTTATCACAATGCAGATGAAAAAGGCCTACTAGTAGAAAGACCTATGACTATTACACTATAAAACCCAACACTAATTCTTTATTTTCCCAAGTGGGAAATGAATAGCACATTAAGACTCTTCATCTTTATTGAGTCTCTTTATTCCCTAAAAAGTTGCTTTAAAAACTAGCTATTATTATAATGCAAAGTTGACTATAGCAGTAACCGAATACCTTTAATCTTCCTGAAAAAGGACTTTTCAAAAAAGCAGCTTACTGAACAAATAAAATATTCACAAGTATTTACATATACAGTATACTGACTGATTCCAAGTAAGACTGCTTAATGAAATTAGTGACGTTATTTTATTATTTTATTCATCCAACACACAAATTTCAGAGCCAATTTGATTTTTTTTAATTAGTCCAGGCCTGCTTTGAACCATGTAGTCACAGTTGGCCTTGAACTTACAGGAATTTGCTTGCCGTGGCCTCCTGAGTTCTGGCAATATGTGTATGTCACCTGGCCATACAGCCAATTTGAAAAACAAAGAACACTGACTCAATTCTACTACAACAAAATCACAATGCATAAATACTTTATGACAATCCCTTCTTCTGTTTATGATTCTTTACACATTCAGTGAGACAATGACATTTCCTTATTCACTTGATAGAACCTGAAACTATTACATTCACATAAAAAGCCTAATGATTAACAGCTTGAAAAATAAACTATGAAGGCAAAAGTAATATATTTGATACTATTTAATTAGTGGCCCCAAAATTGGGAGCCTAAAGTATACATTAAGTAATAATGTGAAAGAATGAAAAACATGAAATTAAAATTTATGGTTATCCAATTCTAATCATAAAATTTGAAGCACTCAATTCTTTAAAAAATATTTTAAATGCAGAAATCAAAAATTGCTGCTTTTGTGTACCTTCCCTAGTTAACTAACTCTACATTTCGTAAAGAGTTATCTTTGCAGGGAAATTTTAATTAAGAGTTCTCTTGTATCATGTTGCGACAGAAAATTTAAACACAATAGACTGACAAACTGATACAGACACAATATATTTACTATGTAGCTTTTACAGACTGTTAGTTAAAAATAACTTACCCATACTGTGGTGCTCCTGTTTTAATGTCTCCTATAGTGACATGGACATCATCCTCATCATCATCACTGTCACTATCACTATCATCTTCAGTCTCGGTCACTTTCTACACCGACATAAACAATTATAAAATCCACTCAATAATACATTTCAAGACTTAACTAAAAAAGTAACCATTCTCTATTTTTGTTTTGAAATACAGTTTTAAAAAAAATTACAAGTTCATAAAGCTGCTACCTAATGTATTTTAATTCATTTGCAACTTTAATGTTCTACATGATAAATTTTTTTCTTACTATTTACAACTGCCCCTACTGCAAAAAGGATCTAAACCAATATAGTAAGATATCCACCAGATAATGCCATAAAAAAACAAGCATTTGAGAAAATTTTGGCACATCAGTATTTGAGAAATTCTTTTCTTCTTACGTAAATAAGAGGAAAACTATAAGATTGACAGTATCAAGGTTAAAAAGTACCAAACAGTAATTTGATTACTGTTATTATTCATTTATACCTAAAAGAGTTCCTGCATGCAAATCATTGCAAAAATAAGTTGCATTTTTAAAGTGAAGACATTTCTGAATTTTTTATGGCTGTAAAAAGCTACTACTGTAAGTACTTAGTTATATGTAGTAAATAATATTACTTAAGTAAAATACATTTCATATACAAGTTCAACTTTGCAAAACAAATTTTCTTCTTTCTACAAGATTAAAATGTACAAGTGTTCATAGGCTCCCCAAAATATCCATTTAATGGGTATGAAATTAGGGACTATTGACACATAAAAAGATAACTCCTAGAAAACTATAACATTTAATTAAACTTAGGTTGCAGGTTTCCATGTTTGCTTTGAGAATCAATCTCACTACGATCTATTCAGTAAATCTATAACCATTCAGTTTTTGAAGGCACATCTAGCCTTTCACATGTTTTATTTTTCTGTAGCTTCTTCCCACTGTTTGTTTTCTAAGCTCTTATCAATGTTTTTGATGGTACCAAATGAACCAGATCACACAGAATACAGGAGGTTACAGTAAACGTTTGCTTTATTTTTAAGCAACTACAAAGTTACTGGATAAGGTTTTAAGTACAAAGTAATTAGATTTCAAAGTTTCATGTTTATGTTACCGGTTTTGGTACGCCATTTTCGGCAGTTTCATCTTCAATTCCAGATGGAGGATTAGCACTACAAACAACAAAAGGTGCCTATATCAGACATTGCTTTTGAAAGTACACATAGATTATACTACTTTAAAAGTTATGTCTATTAAAAACCCTAGGAGCATAACATTAGGTCCACTAGGCCCATCCCTAACTTTCCTACTATAAATTTGCACGTCTAACAGTACACTGTTGTGTGCCTCTGTGCCTTTCCAAGAGACACAGGAAGCAATCTATGTGTTTACTCACTTGCTACGATGAACAGCAATGTGTGTGCACATGTACAGAAGTAACAAAATTGGATTTTTACCCACACTATGCACCATCTAACTGGTTTTGTGTATGTTTACCCTAGTACAACAGAGGGTCTAAAAGACCCACATCCCTCCAGAATTTGTTAAAAATAAGTTTTCTTTTGATTTTTTTGGTAGAAGCAGTCCAATTCAGTACAATGGCACATGAAAAACCAGATTTTAAAATTTTGGAGGAAGTCAAAGTGCAGCATCAGATTACTGACATCCATTATAGTAAAATACATGCTTTCATTTCAGAACAGTGGGTGGGTAGATGATGAAGATGATGATGATGATGATTCTGACACTGGCCATGTAAGCCAAACTCCTGTGACAGTGACATGGAGCAAGAATGGACCCATATAAACATGGGGAATGCAGACTTCTTTGACTCAAATGACTAAACAGCAATCTGAGTACATATTTGACTAATTAAAATGCTGTGAAATGGTTACACAATCAAATAGAATGATTCAATGTTGGGCCGGGAATTAGTTCAGCGGCATAAGCACCTGCCTGGTAAGCACGAGGTTGTGAGTTCGATCCCCAGTACCCTTCCCTCCCCCCAAAAGAACAATCCAATGTTAGAATTGGGTCCAAAAATACAGTGAGAGTCTTGGCAGGAGTGAAACTATTGAATAGAATGCCAGCACTGCCATTCAACGTAAATTGTAAGACAAAATGCTACAACATCCTGTGATATACACAAAGACTGACATGCAGGTAAAACATTTTGCATGCACCAATAACCATATTTTAAAAATGTATATATTATGACACCTAACTAGCTGAACTGAAAGCATAACAGATCTGCTATACTTAGCAGGGATTTCTCACAGTGATCACAGGAATGTTAGAAGACTTACTGAAAAGCAGTATGTCAAAATACAGCATAAAAATTTATGCCCTGATAGATAAGACTTACTATGCTTTCAATTCAGACATTTATCCTGGAACTCAACCATCAGGTCCTTACTCATGTAGTAATAAACCAAATGTTGTGAACGAACTTGTTGCTCCCATCTCCCAAACTACTGGAATGTGACATATGACAACTGGTTTACCAGTTTCCAACTGATGTTACATTTGCTACCACAGCACAGCTTGATCAGAACAGGAATTGTACGCAGGAACAAAGCAGAAATTCCAAGTGAAATGTTGCAATTTCAAAACAGAACTGTATAGTACAATCTTTGGATTTCAGAAAGATGTAACAACATTGGCTTCATACATGGCAAAGAAAACAAACTAGCACTGCTGATGTCAACACTTCACCATGATAGAAATACTGACAGGGAAACCTTAGAGAAAGGAAGCCTAAGATGGAAACTTTCCTCAACAAAACCAAAGGTGGAATAGATGTTGTGGGCCAATGGTTGTGTTTGACTCAAGCCTAATTGTGTGTGGCACAGTTTGACACAAAGAAAATAACACGTGCAAATTATTACAAAGAAATTTTCTTAGAGGACTGGGAATGGAGCTCATAAGAGATCACTTACAGCAGAGAAGAAACAAAATGTTTCTGCCTACAGAACTATGTGAAAACACTGGTGAGCACACTGGTGAGCTGACAGGTGAACAGGCAGGTGTTGTATCACAAAGACATATTATTACAACAGGAAACCCAAAAAGATGCCAACTGTGCCCTACAAGAAAGTACAGGAAAACAAAACATAAGTGCTATCAGTGGAAGTGATATTTGTGTATGGAATACGCAGTTGTCACGTGAAGACTGCCTTGGGTATGGCAGTTGAAGCAAAGCTTATTTCTGTGATAGACTTACTTGTGTTTACAGTGTAGTTCACATAGGTTTTTATCTTTGATGTTATCTTTTAGATTCTGTAAGCAAGGAGGAAACAGCTAATATGAAAATGTTGATGTTTATTCTAAGCATTCCTTACATGTTTGATATTTTACTGATGCATGAAACGTATGCAGTTATCACATGTGAAGACTGCCTTGTTGTGACTGCTGAAGCAAGGATTATTTTTGTTGTACAGTTCTTGGTTATTTTCATTATAGTTCATATAGGAATTTATTTCTGATGTTATCTTTTAGGTTTTGTAAGCAAGTACAGCTGATGTGAAGATGCTGTCTATTCCAAATACACAGTACATATGAAGAGTTAATATTTATTATTTTATGTTCCTGTTGACTGCACACAGTATAACAAGAACCTCCTGACAAAACAGAAAGACCACTGAGATATGAAATATGTCCTACTAAAAGCCCAGGAAAACAAAACACATGTGCTGCCAGGATAAATGATATGTGAATGTCTTGTTGTCATGTGTGTCCTACTTGTGATTAGGGAAGATTTTTTTTTTTGTACCAGGGATCAAACTCACAACCTCACACTTGCCAGGTACGTGCTTATGCCACTGAACTAAATCTCTGGCCCCGAGATTTTTTTTTTCACAAAGTGCTTTTGGTATTACAATATTTTTAATGATTTTTTTCCTATTAACTACTTATTGTTTTAGCTTTTTTTCTCTTTCTTTTGGTACCGGGGATCGAACTCATGACCTCACGCTTGCCAGGCAGGCCCTTATGCCACTGAGCTAAATCCCCAGCCCAACTACTCATTGTTTAATAAAAATAAAATGAATAATTTATCAACAGAAATATTCCAAAGAATAAATATGGGTCTGGCAGACCCATGTTTCTGTGCCATTATGACAAATTTAGTGTTGTTTCTAAAGAGGTTATCTCCTTTGGATGGTAAGAACAAGAACGGGAAAATATGTCTTTTTTCTCTATTATTGCTAATCGTTTGCATAAAATAAGTACTTGTGGTAGATTAGGTAATGGTTAACTTGTAATATCCAGCTCAACAGAATCAGCATAGTCCTAGATATGCAAGTTCCACCTGAGAGGATTGTTGCCAGGAACACCAAAGGAGAACTGGAGAGGAAAAGATGATATGCTGTTCATTTTCCTGGAGAAGCTTGTCACAATGGTTTTCATAATATGAACTCTGCTGTTCTGATCTTTGGAGGAACTCAAGTCGAGGCTGTTACTGAGGATGGCTGTGGTTCTTTTCAAGGGAGCTCTGATCCTTATCTTAAGCAATGCTTCCTGGCTACAGTGCAAATTCCTCAGTCTGCTGGCACAGATCCTTCATCCCACTGGTGCAGACTTTCTAGCTTCTACCACTGACCTTTGGTTGGGTCTTCCCAAAGCAGATCCGTGATACAGACTTGCATAAGACACTGTTTAAGGTTCTAGGCCTCTAGATGGACTCATGGAGGACACTGTCACGGGCTCTAGGTCTTCAGCTAGAATAGTGCAGAAAACTGCCATGGGATCCAGGACCTCAGCTGGATTCCTTAGGTCTCTAGTATGTGGATAGATCTCCTGCATCCATCTGCATTTGACTTTTTGGATGACTATCATAAAATAATCCTATAAATTAAGGATTGTAATAAATCTATTCCCTTGAAAACTCTAATGATTACAACAAAATTAGTAGTGGGAATGGGACACTGCCTGGTCATGTGACTTAAGACACTTGGAAATTAATTTGGAGAGATTTTGAGAGATTGGCCAAGTGACAGCCCCCATAGGCCATAAACTATATGGCAGACTCTGGTCAGAGCCTGCAAAATCAGAGTGTGATGGAAATACTGCCAGTTAGGATGAGGCTCAGGAGGCTTCTATTAAGAAGGACTGTATTGGGATCTCATATGGTTTTGCTTTGGGAGGAAGATGGTCTGCACTTGCTCGCACTTAAGAGAGATTGGGTACAGAAAAATTCCAACACAGTCTACTATTGGAATAGTGGCATGGTTGCTCTTTAGGGCTTTGGGCTAGCAGGAAGGTTCCAGTGGAGTTGTGGATTGCAAGGATGAAACAGAACACAGTTTTTGAGAAGGAATAGGACAATGAAAAAAAATGATCCAAGCCTTTCACCAGAGGCAGAGTGTGCTTGAAATGCAGGAGATTCTTTGCTGCGTTTCTTAGTGTTGCCATGCTCTGTTATTAAAAGTTAATGGGAAGCAAGGATTGTGAATGTAATGGCTCTCTTAAATAATGTAGTTTTTAGATATGTTTGTAATCAGGTTATTTAGTCAAAGTATTGTGGTATTAATCTTGAATTCTTAGAAGCTTCTGAATATTTTTGGTGTGGAAATGAGTGCAATAAAAACTGTATACATGTAATGGTTATAGTAACATAAATCTGTACAGTTCAAGAAATGTCAAGTTTTCACAAATCTGCTTCATGAGACTATGGTTTAACAAAATGTGTCTGGTTATCAAGTTGACCAGGGGGACTGTGGTGGATTAACTAATGGTCAGTTTGTAACACCTAGCTGAACTGTATCAGTGTGGCTCTAGACATAGAAGGCCCACCCAAGGACTGCTGCCACAAGTAGTAAGGGAGAACTGGAGGGAAAGATGGTGTGTTGTTCATTCTTTTGGAGAAGCTTGTCATGCTGGTTTTCCTAATACGAACTCAGCTGTTCTCATCTTTGGAGAAGCTTGGGTCATCGCTGTTCCTGAGGATGACTACAGTTCTTTTCAGAGGAGCTCTAGTCATTAACTTGAGCATTGTTTCCTGCTCCAGTGTAGATCCTTTAGTCTGCTGGTACAGACCCTTCATCCCACTGGTGCAGACTTTCTAGATTCCACTACTGAGGACCTTCCCAGTGCACATCCTTCATAGAGACTTGCACGAGACATGAATTCTCCTGCACTCTTCTGCATTTAAAATCCTTTGGGTGACTACTATAAAATAAATTATTTGTCCTGTATTAAATCTATTCCCTTGTAAACCCTGATTACAACAACACTCAACATTAGAAGTAACAACCAGGGTGCAGAGCATTTGACTAGCATGTGTAAGGTAGTGGGTTCAACTCTCAGAAGTGCAGAGAAAATAAAAGCACATTAGGAGTAAATGAAAATGCCGCTATAATTTGTGAATGACTGACAACTTGATAGTGGGATAAAATTCAAGTCTTTACAAATATGCAGCCAATTTAATTTTGATACTAAATCTTTACCAAACATCTACTGTGTGCCAGGTAACTCCCAACAGCTATGTAAAACAGGTTCTTCTTTGGACACTATTTCAAAGAGAACAAGAAACATAGTAGCCATTGTTGATTTTCCTACTGTCTGGTTTTGAAGGCCTGTAATGCTTTCAATCTTTTGTTTTCATTAGTTTTGTACTATATTGTTTTGCTTGAATTCATTGTGTGTGAAGATATGGACAACTATTTCAAAGAAAACGAGACATTATGGTAGCCACTCTTGATTTCTTGTTGTCTTGTTTTAAAATCCTGTGTTGCTTGCATTCTTTTGTTCTGATCTGCTTTGTTTTGTTTTATTCTCTTTAAAATAAAATAAATAAATAAAAAACCAAGTTCTTCTTTCCTTTGGTGTTCATAAAACACAGATTGTAATATGATCACATTGTTTCAGTATTTAGTTAACATACATACTTCTGTCTGATTTCCTTTGTCATATACATAAGATACATTTTGAGTCATATGCATAACATGCGTAACATTCAAAGTTAACCAATGCCATTTCTAGAACTAGATTCTTGTATTTTTAATAATGTTAATTTTGACAGAAGGAATTAACCATCACCTCATTTTACAAATGGGAAAACTGATGTACCCAGTAACAAATTAGTTTGAGCCATGTCTCAGGAAAAACTTAGAAGTACTTCTGAGAAAAATATTCAGCTATTTCCACAGGTCAGGACTCTTCATTAGATTTCTGCTAATCTCTTTTAAACTTCAATTTTCTCAAATTAATAAATTCAATCTATTAAATTTCATTTGCAAAAGCATTTTAGAACACCAATCCTGAAAAAAGAAACTAAAACTTTAACTATTAAGATTTTCCTTGTTCTAATGCTTGACTCAAGAGATAAATATTTAATTACCATCTTCTAATACAAATAATTCCTAAATAACTTCTAGATAACCAGATACAAGTTCTATTTGCTTTCTTGGTTTGGTTTGTGTGCATACACATGTGCCGGGGATTACATTGTCACTTGCTTTTTATACGTCACAAAATAGTATACTACTACCAAAATTAAAATGGACAAAACTGTGTAATGGAGACAGTGTAATACACTGGTTAAGGACAGTGGTCAACAATGAACCAGTCACAAAGAAGCTGGGGCAAATTCCATTAGCAGAGACCTACCTTACATAGGGCAATAACACCAAGCTAAATACCAAGTTTGGCAAAATTCCTTTTCCTAACAGACCTACTCTTTTAGAAGTTTTAATTCTCTATCACCATTAATATGTTGAAATTTGATAAAGTTATGTAAGTTTTTCTAGAAAAATAAAATTTTAAAGATAACTATTTTCCTCATGGAAGAAAACCAACAGCTAAGTTTTAATAAGAAATATAAAAAAGTTTTGAGAGTGACACTCAGGGAAGGTAAAAGATGACTTCTCTACAACACATTTTATTTTTGTATGTATTGGAGTTCACAGAAAGCAAATGTCAAGAATTGTAGATAAAATAAAAAAATAATAATCAATGGAATAAAGACTGTCTTATAAACATACATTTGATTTTAACTTATACCTTATATTCACTAGTTTCTTGACTGGGTACATCAATTTTCCTATTTGTAAAATGAGGTAATAGAATTGAGTTTTAGCATGGTCACACAATGCAGTCACCATACTAATTCCAAACCAAATACCTGGATCACAATAGAAATCTTGTATGTATCAGCAGTCACTCACATTTCCCTCCTTCCCCAAATACTAATCTTCTTGCCTCTGGATTTGCTTGTTGTATTCATTTCATGTAACTGAAGTCATACAATATGCAGTCCTTCATGACTGGCATTGTTCACTTAATATAATGTTTTCAAGGTTTGTCGCTGTAGTAACAATTAGCAGTACTTCTTTTCACAACAGTATTCCATTATATGAGTGTATCACATTTAATCTATCCATTCATCAGTTAATGGTCACTTGGGTTGTTCACATTTTTTAACTATTAGGCATAATGCTGCTACGAACATTCAAGTACATATATATATATAGGTCTATTTTCATTTTTCTAAAGTATACATCTACAGGTAAAATTGCTCCATCATATGGTAACTGTTTCATCATTTGAGAAAACTGCTACAGTTGTCCAAAGCAGGGGCACCATTTTACCATCCTACCAACATCACATGAAGGGTTCCAATTTCTCCATATCTTTCATTAACATTTTTAATCTGTGTGATTGCAGCTATTCTACTAGGCATGAAATGGTATCTCCTCCACTTTTTAAATCCAAACGCTCTTCACTCCTCCATTCATTATTTAACGCACTAAGCCATCAGTTTAGAGTAAAGTCAGCATAGCCATATATTTCTATGCATGAATTGTTTTGAAATTTATAGCAAATTTCTGGATCCCGGTATATATTTTGTAAAGAAAATTTATTCCCTTCTATTAAATAAAGGAAAATTTACTTTGAATATAAAGCATTGAAATTAAAACCAAAACATATTATATACCATCACAAATATTAACAGTTTAAAAAGCAGTTATTTTCAGGGTTCCTTAGGTTCAATATATTTTTCTCAGTTGATTAGGGTGTATGTCCCACTACTGAGCTCAAGCAAAGAGTAAAAAGCTATTCAGTAACGAAAAGCACTCAATCCCAAACCTCAAAAGCTGTCTAAAATACTAGTAAGACAGAACTGGTATGAAATTAGGCCCTAAAATAGGAATAAACCTAAAGGATACAATGTCCTCCACCTGGTTGCTCAAAATGTTATGACCAAGCCAATGATTACAAAATAATTTATCAATTTGTTGCCAGAAGCACTGCCTCATACATTTGTATAAGCCATCAACAGAAATTTCACTAACCTGGCGTTTTCTTCTTCTGGCCTTTCAACTTCATTTTCATCTACCAAATAAAATAAATAAGATAAATAAATAAACCAAGCTTCTAAAGAAAGCAGCATTATGAAAATCTGAAGTGATCATCACAAGCACTAACCTAGGTCCTTTGCCAAATCACTGTGCACATGCACGTCCCATGGGCCTATAAGCATATCCAAAGTTAGATCACCTTGTAATTACTGAAGACACGTCTTTTAAGGAAAAAAAAAATACTAAGTACTGAATACTACTGGATTTTGTAAAAGAAATCTCACACACATTTTAAAGACTATTTACTAATGCACCTAAGATAGTGAATTTTATCAAATTTACATAATTGAGGAGCTGCATGATGCCCAACGTGCATCTTTACCATTTTATTCCAAATGAATAAAAAAATTTACGCTTTAGGCACGAAAAAGTACTGTCAAATCTTGTGCAACAGGGATTACGAGTTAATGAAAATTAAAAGCCTGATGTCAAGTTCCTTTCAAGAGGAAAACTACAAGAGGCATTAGAGAAAAATAAATGCATGAGACGAAACTGAAAACTGTAAGCCTAAGGGTCATGAGATACTACTATGATGTGGGTTAAAGAGCAGTCTCTTAAAAAAACAAAAGCTTCACCTTAATACGGGAGACATTCAAGGTTTTCTTTATGGGTCATAATGTATTCCATTTCTTTCTGCCTTTTTAAAAAAATTTTTTAAGCACGACTTTCGGACAAGGAGGTATCCCTGCAGATGCATTCTATGCAAACTGACCATCAAGAAACAACACGTTAGTTTTACAGCATTCACTGTATTTATTACTGCACAATGAATATTTCTGGAGGGAAAACAAAAGTCAGGGACAGTACCCTGTGCCAACGGGGCAAAAGAGAAAACACTGAACACAACTAGGAACGGAGAGAAAAGTCAGACATAAAGGGCGTGAAGGCGAGGCTACCACGAGGTCCAGGCGGAGAACCCAGCCAGGCGGCCGAGCGCCCCGGCCTAACCGAGGCTGCGGGCTGGGGGCGTGGAAGAAGGACGCGGCCGCGGCGGGGATGCGCACGCAGCGCCGGGCCTAAGTCAGGCCCCGCAGGGTCCTACCGCAGGCCCAGGGCGCGGGTGCGGAGAATCCGGGACACTGGCCATCTGCGGGACGGGAGGGGAGGCCTGACAGAACCCGGGAGAAACAGGGACAGGAAGTTCCGTACCGCCATACAGCCACTCTTCCTCCTCATCCCCTCCGGTCCCGCCGCTCAGCTCCGACACTAGGCGCTCGACCTCACCGGCCGACATGGCCGCCCCACGCACAATTGAAAGGCGGAGATCAACAGCCCTTTCCAACCTATTCCCCGGGCTTGGTGGCCCGGGGCGCGAGAGGGGCGCGAGCCGGCCGGCGAGCAATAGAAGAAAGTGCGAGACTCAAATCCAAGGAAGGAAGCAGCAGAGAGGCGGCAAACATGAAGACTCCGGGCCGGGACCGTTTGCGCACGCGCAGCAGCAATCAGCAAGGCGCAGTGGCTTTAGGTGGCTTCGCTTCCGCTACGGCAGCCACCTGGGGTTGCTTGCGCTTGCGCAGCGCAGTTGCGCGCTTCCTCCCCCGCCCCTATGAATCCGGTTTGCCATTTAGCAGGGTTTTCTCCCAGGCGCCCTGCATTTGCTCCCCTCCCCCAGTGTTTCCTCCAGTAGCTCCTCTCGCCTTTGCTACACCATTGTTCCCCTCTGTCCTTGATGCCGCGTCTCCCTTTGGACCTCTTTTTTACAGATATACCCAAAGGCCTTGTTTCATTCTTCATGTGCATGCTTGATACAGACCCATTACCTGTTTCTCATTAAATAGAGAAGGAATCATAATCTGTGCTCGGTTTCTCTAAAAATTAATTTAAAAGGCCAACAAAAGCAGAAGTATAATATGAGTAACACATTGCTTTTGTAATGAAAACGAGTACAGTCCAGGTTAAAGACAGCCTCATTCATTACCTGTTCTCCAGAGGCAGCCTTTATCTGCTCTGAGTGCCTGTTTCCTAAATTTCCTTTGTGTCTACTGCACCTGTCATATTTGCATGGAAGAACCAGAGGTTAAGAAGGGTACTGTCCTCTTTGTATATTCTTGAGAACTGCTACTTCTTTTTTAAGTTAATTCACCAAATGAGATTTTTCAATTTTAGTATATCTGTTCGTTTTTAGTGCTTCAGAAATTCCACAGCACACCTGTTACAAAGTGACATATTTGCACACATGCAGATTGCTTTCAACTTTTCACTTTTGTCAAAACAAAAACAACCCTACATTTAATGTTCCTTGTGATTCTCAGATCTGTTCAAGTGTTTCGCCAAGCTATAAAATAACATATAGATGGCCTTAATAGATAAACTCAAATTTTATATCACAACTTCCAAGAAAAAGATGGATATAGGGTGGGTCCAAAAGGTAGTTCTTAATTATTACTAGCTAGTTGGATGATTGTGGGCAATCAGCCTTTCTTTCTGTGCTTCAGTTTGCTCAACTACAAAAGAAGAGAGTTAAATTAGGTTCTGCTAACATACTTTTCAGTTCTAAAGTTTTCAAATACAACTTAGTTTTCAACAGAAAAAGGGAATCGATTTTAGGTGTTTGAACCAATGAATAGATTTTTTTGTGCTCTCCCATGAATAAATATTACTCTTCTATCTTTTTAATATTTATTGAATATCCATTGTGTCTTAAGAATTTGGAAAATACAAACAGAAAAGAGTTCTCTTTTTAGAGAACTCTCTTTAAAGAGTTCTCAGTTTATTGAGAAAAGTAGAAAGGCAGTAAACAACTCTCCTGCAAGGAAAATGTTGATGCGCTATAACTGAAACACAAAGCATTGCATTTTACTAAACCACACCTAAGTGATTTAAGCCATGTGATATTAAATCGTCTTACTTTTGAACACATCTTTTCCTACTGTTTCCAGCTCCTTAATTGTTAATAATAATCCCTTGCATTCTTCTAAATCCTGTTGAAGTATAGTCACTTTTATAAAGTTTTTGATGAATCTCACTTCATCTTTCTGCATTTACTCACTAATTCAATAAATCTGTATGGAAATTCTACTAAGTGTCAAGAACTGTTCAAGGTTACATAGATTCAATGAGGTAAAAAAAAAAGATTTTCCATTTGTGAAGCTTTCAGTCTAATGAGGGAGTCAAACAACAAGTATAAATAGGAAATATATCATGTTGTTAAGGATTATGAAGAAAGATAAACTGTAAAGGGGCCAAGAACAAAGTGATGAAGAGGGTAGTGTGCAGTTTTATAACTACTGATCAGAGAAAGGCACTCTAATAAAACAAGATAAGCATAGAGGTCTGAATGGAGAGAGGAAGTAAGCCCAACATATTCCTGGGTGAATAGACTATCAGACAGAAGGGTTAAGAGGTACAAAGTCCCTGAGGCAGAAGCATACTTGACATGGTCAAGGGACCCATATGTTGCTAGAGCAGAGGAGGGACAGATTGTTGTTATAGTGGATGGTATGGGGTAATGGTGAATGGGACATAGTTCCTTTTAGAACTTTTGTGTTTATGGCATATATTTATCACACTGTACAGTAATTATCTAAATGTATATTTTAGATTCTTCACCAGATCAAATATTCCCTCAAATAGGACATCTCATTTATCTGTCCTTTCCATTCATTATGGGATACACCACACTGAGGCAATCTTCTTACCCTTTGGTAAAAGACAGGAAATGAAATTTGACTTACTGGTTGGGACTATTACAAAGCAATCTGTCATAGTCTCATCTTATGTACCTCTCTGTTTATTATTTCAAGAATCTATAATGAATTTTGGTGGTTTTGTGGAAGAACTTTTTGCTGAGGAACTTGTTTCTCCTTCAAGCTGTCATCAAAGACCTTGCCTTTCTAAGTACTGACTAAACAGGACTGAAGAACCAGTGAAAAATAATTGGTACATCAGAGTCACCTTTATGATGGAGGTAGCCTTTGAGTTAAGCTTTGAAAATAGTGCTTTCTATAAGTAGAGAAGCCCATATGTCACTAGTAACCCCTATCAAAGGGTTCTTTCTTCCTTGTTCCCAAACCTAGTTCCGTGACTGAATGTGATTCCTTAGTTAATGCTGTCTTTATCTCCCTATGAATAAGAGGAAATCTCAAGGAGAGGTAGTTTGAAGATATTATATGCATCTACTTCAAGCATTATCATGATATCAAACTATAATACTGCATACATTTTGATTTATCTTTTCCATTTTTATTCACTTTTTGGTCTATTTGTCTTTAGCAAAATAATGATCACCTATTTTGATTTATATATGTAGTACAGAAAGGAGTACTTAATTAAAATGATTAAATTATCATTAAAATGATAAGAGTTGATCATATAAGGAAGTCTTTTTATGAGTTTCTGGTACACAACAATTAAGTACACATAGATGTCTTTTGCATGGATATGGCATTAGGCCTAGTTCTGCTATTTTCTGTTAACTTTATTTTTTTTTTATTTGAAAGACAATAAAACAAAAGGGGGCAGTACAGAGCAGATCAGAAAAGGACAACATAGGCAACACAGTACTTTACATTAAGTCAACTGGATATCAACAGTAGCTAACAGCGTATCTCTTACTCTGCTATAGTTGAGCATAGTTTCAAATACAATAATATCAAACATAACAGAATAGTATAAAGCCATGCATAGAGTGAAAGAATTACAGGGCTTTCTGAACCGAATAACAGAAAATGTTCAATGGGTACTGTAATATCTCATTTTTGATAGAAAAGAAAAAAAATTTGTTTGAGCTATCACACATATTCAAATTCCAATAAGACACAATGTGATAGATAGAACCAATGGTAGTAGAACAAAATAAAAGCATGGTAGGACTTCTAAGAAGGATGATATTAAATCAGCAATAGCTGTCACAATGTTTTGTTTTCTTCAAAACGGCTATTCATATCATCAAGTATGATACAGTCAAACAAAACAGGTTAAAACCATTCCAACTGATGATTGAAAACTTTGAAAGACTTCGAATCTGTGAGATGGGGACTCATGCTTACCATAAAGTCTTACATACTCTTATCAAATCTCATATTAGGGAGATTATATGGTATTTACCCTTGTGAGTTTGGTTTATTTCACTTAAGAGAATGGTCTCAAGTCGTGTCCATTTATTTATAAATAATTCAATGTGATCATTCTTTATAGCTGAGTAGTACTCCATTGTATGAAAATGCCACAACTTTTTTATCCATTCCTCAGTTGATGGGCACTTAGGTTGTTTCCAGGATCTGGCTATTACAAATTGTGCTGCTATAAACATGGGTGCACATATATCACTGTGGTATGATGTTTTCAGTTCTTCTGGGAATATGCCTAGAAGCGGAAGAGTTGGGTCAAATTGGACTTCCATACCCAGCTTTTTGAGGAATCTCCAGACTGACCTCCATAGTGGTTGCACCGGTCTACACTCACACCAACAGTGTAGAAGAGTTACTTTTTCCCCACAGCCTCTCCAACACTTGTTGTTGGTAGTGTTTTCTATCTTGGCCATTCTTTTTGGAGTGAGATGGAATCTCAGTGTGGTTTTAATTTGCATTTCTCTCATGACTAATGATGATGAAAATTTTTTCATGTATTTATTTGCCATTCATATTTCTTCATCTGAGACCTGTGTATTCATTTCAGATGCCCATTTTTGGATTGGGTCTTTGAATTTCGAGGGTCTGATTTTTTTTAATACTTTATAAGTTCTACACAGAAGTCCTTTGTCTGAGGCGCTGTCCATGAAGATTTTTTCCCAATTTGTGGGTTTTCTTTTCACTCTGCTGGAAATCTCCTTTGACATGCAGAAACTCTTTAATAAAATGTGGTCCCAGTTATTGATTCTGGGAAGTACTTCCTGTGTAGTTTGATTCTTGTTCATGAATTCTCTTCCTGCCCCTATATCTTTGAGGTTTTTACCTACTTTGTCTTCCAGCAGTTTTAGTGTTTCTGTTTTAATATTTAGATCTTTAATCCATTTAGATTTTAGTTTAGTGTATGGTGATAGACATGGGTCTAGTTTTAGTCTTCTGCATATGGACAGCCAATTTTTCCAGCACCATTTGTTAAAGAGACTGTCATTCTTCCAGTCAGCATGTTTGGCCCCTTTATCAAAGATAAGGTGGTTGAGTGAGTTTGCAGTTGTGGTTGTATCTTCCGATCTATTCCACTGATCCTCGGGTCTGTTTCTATTCCAGTACCATACTGACTTTATCACTGTAGCTTTGTAGTATAATTTTACGTCAGGGATTGTGATGCCTCCTGCCTTGCTTTTGTTGCTTAGAATTGCCTGTGCTATTCTAGGTCTCTTGTGGTTCCAGATGAATTTTAGGAGTGATTTCTCTAGGTCCATGTGGTATGTTAGTCGTATTTTGATTGGGATGGCATTGAATCTGTATAGTAATTTTGGGAGAATGGCCATTTCTACAATGTTTGTTCTTCCTATCCATGAACAGGGTATGTCTTTCCATTTTCTGAGGTCCTCTTTGATTTCCTGTTTCAGGGTATTATAATTTTCCCTGTATAGCTCTTTTACTTCTTTCGTGAGATTAATTCCTAAGTATTTCATTTTTTTGGATGCTAGTGTAAAGGGTGTAGTTTCTCTTATTGCTCTCTCAGTACTTTTGTTGTTAGTGTATAGAAATGCTATTGATTTTTGTGTATTGACTTTGTATCCGGCTACCTTGCTGAATTTG